>CANXYC010468945.1:0-12076 GCA_948193065.1 Aleurites moluccanus
CACATCGGCAGTGCGAATGTGACTAGGAAGCTTGAGTCGGTAGGCATTAGGATTAATCTTCTCAATAATCTCCACAGGACCAATCTTCTTAGCAGATAGCTTGTTGTAGTCCCCAACTGAGAAACGCTCTTTGGTAAGAACAGCCCAGACAAAATCACCTACCTCAAACTCTGTATGCCTACGCTTCTTATCGGCATGTAGCTTATACTTAGAATTGGTTGCATTGAGGTTGTCAAAAATTGTCTTGTGGACCTCCTGTAACTCATGCACAAAATCTGCAGCTTTCCCATGGAGCTTGGTGTTGCTAGGCAAAAGCATCAAATCGAGTGGTCCACAGGGTTGTGTAGAATAAACCACCTGAAATGGGTTGAATCCAGTACTGCGATTCACAGCATTGTTATGAGCAAATTCTGCCTGGCAAAGCTTTTGATCCCACCCTTTGATATGTTCTCCAACCAAACACTGCAATAAATTTTCAAGGGATCTGTTGACAACCTCTGTCTGCCCATCGGTTTGAGGGTGATAAGCACTACTGAAATTGAGCTGTGTGTTGACCATCTTCCATAGGCTACGCCAAAAATGGCTAAGGAACCGTGTATCCCTGTCAGAAACAATGGTTGTAGGCAACCCATGCAAATGATACACCTCTCGAAAGAACAATTGGGCAATATGAATAGCATCTGTAGTTTTCTTGCATGGAATAAAATGAACCATCTTAGAAAAACGATCCATAACAACAAAGATGGAATCATTACCTCGCTGGGTTCGTGGCAATCCTGATGTATATCAACCACAAATGAAGTCCTCCCCACCTCCAATTGCTCAACGAATGAAGGAAAAATTGATGAAATTCGGACAGCCCTCAAAAAAACCCCAAATTGCCTTATAGGGTTTGCAACTTTGAGCTTCAAATTGAGGAAGAAAATGGAATCCAAATGCAACCAAACTTAATAGGCCTTCTAATGGAATTATTTGGGATAGATTGGTAAATATTTTACAAATTTTAGAAGTGATTTGGAAAAATGGATATTTTTGGCAGAATGGGTGAGCTCACAATTCTTATTGTGAGATTGGTTTTTGGTTTTATGTGCAAATGAACTCCAAATGGTATGAAACTTTCAAGGACTTATTTTTAGACTCTTAAAAGAGGTTTGGCAGTGGTTTTAAGGATTTTGAATGAGTTTGGATGATGGGCAAATTTGGGCAGTAGCTAGGCTTGTGTGGTGAGTTTGGGTTCGATTTTGGGGAGGTAGGGTAGTTGTTGAGTTTCAATGATTATGAAACTTCATATGAGATCTTTTGGGGTTATTCTAAGATGGTTAAGGGTGGTGGAATATATTTTAGGTATTGGTAAATTTTGGGCAGAAGCTTGGTGGTGCTTTAATGGAGTTTTGGGCTTGTTTAATACAAGGAAGAAGAAGAAGAATATCATAAATTTCGTGCAAGGCTTAAAGGTGTTACCAAAATGAATTCAAATAACATTCAAAGAACATATAAACTGAAATCAATTGAAGAACAATAAAGGAAAATACAGATATTGAAAATGGTGCTTGGAAATTAAAGAACAAAAGAAGTAAAATGCTTGAATTGTAAAGAAACTAAAAATGATTCTTTATTCATTCATTTTCTGCCTCTTTCCCTTACAATCACAGCCTATATAGAGGCTATTACAAGATTAGGTAGAATAAAACAAAAGGTTCTAACAGCCACATAAAGATGCCATCCGATTTTGGCAAAAACAAGACATGCTTTTACCTTGTCTTGCCAAATCGGGTAAATTCAGCAAAAGTAGGTCCAAATGTGACTTTTCCCTCTTTTTGCTTCAACAATTCTGAATATTGAACCATCCCTTAAGCTTTCACATGATGGAGAGAGGCCAAAACCCATTTAATTAATTCAAGACACTAAATTGGGCTCATCTCTCTTCTTTCTTCAAGTGGGCTGAAACTCAAGTTGTGAAAGAGGGTGTTGGGCTTCTTCCTCTTGCATAATTAAACTAAACCTATAAGATGAATAAAAGGCTCCAAAATAGTATGGGTTTAGGCTGAATATTGAGAGTTTGGGCTTAGGGCTTTTACTTAGGCCAAGCCAGGTGGAGTGAAACTTGGACTTGGGCGTTCATTACTTGGTATACATCAGAAACACTCATTCATGTCTCATTATTTTTTGAGGTCATAAGTTGAACTCCTAAGAAAATTTTATTTCTATATTTTAAGCTTCTTATGTTCTTAATAGAAGCCTATTATTTTGTTTCTAGGATATAAATTATGATCATTGTTATGTGAATTGTAATTAACTTTTAGAATTACGCATTTCCAATTGAATGGCGGTTATGTATGAATGATTGTGAATGATGATAGATGATAGTTGAGCTTCTTTTTTAGATGATATGCTATTAAACTTTGAATCACGAACCTTATGTCGATTGAGAGTGATGGATTCCAGCCCCTTAGAAGTTGGTTTCCATCCATAAAATAGGTCTAGGATTAATCAATTTGAGTTCCCAAGTCGAAATTGAAGAAATCCCCAAATTTGCCAATTAGGGTTTACAATTTTGATCTTCAAATTAGAGTAGCAAATGGATTCCAAATGGAATCAAAGTTAATGGGTCATCTAATTAGAGTATTAGGAATGGATTGGAGTAGGTTTTAGAAATCATAGATGTGATTTGTGAAAATCAAATATTTGGGACAGTAGGGTAGGTTGCACATAGAATTACTATGAGATTGGTTTTGGGACTTTGTGGTTTTTGGTGAAGATGGATTCAAATTATGCTGGAACTTGAATGGATGCTATTTTATGCTATTTGAAGTTGTTTCCTGGAGTTTTGATGAATTCTGAAGTGTTTCTTGATGAGAGAGAAAAATGAAGTATTGGTGTTCTTGGGAATTGATTCATATTTGAAAGAAGAAGAATAGAAGAAACGAAATTTCAAGATGATAATCTGAAGTTTTAATCAAATGGAAGACATTAATAGAAAATTACATTCAAAATGAAAACATGTAAGAAAACTAATTGCATAAAAGAGGAAATTCTGGAAAAAAGATAAAGTAAACAACAAGTATTAATTGTAAAGAAAAGGCAAAGTGTAAGAAATTTTATGTTCTTTTATAGGTTGCCTCTCCATTTTGGGTAAGAGGCTGTATATAGTTTCTTACAGCGCTAAAACTAAAGTAGCTTAATACAATTAATTAATAACTAATACAACTTAGGAAATTAATTAAAGCTACTTTAAAGATGTTTTAACCAGAAATAGTAAATAACTAAAACTATTACAATAATGATAAATTAATTTGCTATTTTGGGCAAAATCTTCAACTAATCATGGGGACCACCAAAACCACTTGGAACAAAATAAAAAGGGCTGCACTTGGAGTAAAGTGGCCGAATCCAGCTAAGTAAGGGACCCTATTGGGTTGGTTTCTTCTTCCATTAATAAGTTAAGCCCATAAGCAAAGTAGTTAGACTCTAATATCACATGGGCCGAATCAATAAGAAATGGGCTTGAGGATTTAATCTGGGCTAAGCCAAGTGTAGAGAAACTTGGGCTTGGACTTGGGCTTAGGGATACATCAGAGAGATTATATGCATGATGTGGGGCTTCAGATGCCTTAATATATGAGATGGTTTTGTTCCAAATTCCGCTGGCTAAGTGAGGCCCACATCCATTGTGATATTCACGTATGCCAAATGGACATTAATTGAGTATTAATTTGTCAAGGCAGACTTTCACTTTCTACAAGTTTTGAAAGCCTTAAATTTTTTTTTTTTAATTAATATTGATCACATGCCCTTACAATCAGGTCATGATAATAAAGCTAAAATCTTAGTTTTCTAAAAATGACGATGGAAGTTATCATAATTGAGACTAATGAGCTATGTTGAGTAACGGTGACAGAGGAGAGATCGTCGAACTATAGCTAGCAAATGCAAGAGAATGTTGGCTATGATGAATTGGAGAGTCGTTTGAAGAAAAAGATAATTTGATATGGTTGTTTGACCTACAAAAAATATGATAATAGACATTGAGCCAAGGTAATTTGATGCTTTCCATTAGTTTATACTTATATAGTACTCTCTCTATTCCACAATAAATATTCTAATTGCAAAATGCATAATTATTAAAAAAAAAAATTGTCTATTTTAATATTTCTAATTCATTTATTACTTTAATTTCTCTCCACCATCCTAATTTTCTAATTTTATATCTCTTAATTATTATCTATATTTTCAAGATATTTTTTAATAAAAATATTCTTATAATATTAAAATAAAATATAATTTAAATTAAGAAATATGATAATTAAATTAAGACTTATAAAAAAAGAAATTAAAACGTTTATTATGGGACGATGAGAATAGTACAATGGCATTATAAACTAGCTTAGATAAGATATAATTGAATTTATAATTAAACGAGCTAAACATAAAATACATGGATATGGTTAAGTTTAGAGTAGTTACAATAAATGGATAGGGACTACCTTATATATATATATAAATGTGTTAATTATTGTAATGACCCATCGAGGTGGGTAGGAATTGATATCCAATCTCTCCACTCTATCATCAGCCTCAAGTGAATCTTGCTAAAAGATTAATCTAGTCAATTAATACGTTTTTAAAATACTTGGCTTTAACTTATTTTATAATTCTTGGTTAATTATTTTACATTTTATTTTTTATTTTTTCCTTTGGCCTGTACAAAATCAAGAGAATTATTGCTGTAGAACCATTTTAGCTAAGTATAATGGTGTTGCAATCTATAAAGCATCTACACCGATACGACACGACACAATACGATATTTTGACATATTAATTCTTAGAAAATTTAGATTTATACAAGTTGGAAAATATTTCAATATTAAATAATATTTTTAATATATACATTATATATTATTATTCATACTCATTAATTTAACAAAAATAAAAAAAATAAAACAAACTATATCCATCAATGGATATTACCTTTTTTCATATTATAATTTAGTCTTTCTATTTATTATCCATTTAATCCCTCTTTTTATTGTTTGTAGACTAATTGTTGATAAATTGAGTTTTTATTTACGAACACTGCAATTTGACTGTGTCGGACATGGTCAAATACGCGTAATGGATTAATCAAAGAGTCGAAAATCATTGACTGTGTGTCAGACACATATTAAAAGCGTGTCAGTATGTGTCGGTGTTCAACAGGTATCCAATACCAACTAGGAGAGAGTGTCAAGCTTGCAATGAAGGTTCCTAATCTCAGAGTCAATGAGTGACCTTGCCTCCTTTCCAATGATGGCCTTCAAGCTTGCTCTTGTTTATGTAGGACAACCAAAGATGTTGGCTCCAACCGAGAAAGTTTTAAGTGTTGTATCAATATATCAACTTCTAAGGTTTCAATAATTTGAAGAACTTTGTCTAGGTCCTGATTTGATGCAATGTGTCCTTTAGACTAGAAAGCTTGTCCAATTCTATTTTTTTCCTTAAGGTTTTCAACTTTTATGCAAGTCTTGAATGAAAAATAATTGGGTCGTGTAACTCATTTTAGCAAATTAACCTAACTCATCTTATTTTTCATTGAGTTTGTTCGACTCATAGTTGGATATAAAATAGGAAATCATATTTATTACTTAGAGCAAGTAGAGTACAATAAAAGAAAAATATTCTATTTCTCAAAGATTGTATGATTACATGTGCATTTTTCCTACAAATCAAATTCAAAGCAAAAATTAAATATAAAAAGAAATGAAAATAAACATCATGTAATTTTGTTTTTGTTGCCAAAAAATTGAGTCTATTTTGTTGGAATTTTCAAGTGAGATATTACTATGGTTGGTCTCACATTAAAGGTTACCTTGTTGGTGCTGGTCGTTTATTCATCAATTGTAGACCAGTATATTGATCATCATTCAAATAAAGGCCATCAGGTGTAGTAACTGGTTCTGCTTGTAGTCCCGTCCCAACATATTGTTGTACCACCAAAACTGAAACTGTTGCTGCGAAATCTGATGATGCAAGCAAATCCCCAATTGCACCAAGCTCTGGACATTCGCTCCAATCTGTAAGTCCAGCTGTGAGTGGTGATATCATCCCTTGTCCTCTGCCCACTATGAACAAGTCATGAGCATTGATGTCCATTGCTCTTATCGCTGCAACAGTTTCCTCTCCATTATTCACAACCCTTTCAATGTACAACACAAATTCTTCATTAGCATTATGCATCCTAAATTCATTTATGTACTCTTCATCAAGTTGCTTCTCCCTTTGATCTTGTGTTTCCACAGTTAGTATCCTAGGGTCATTAGGATCGCTACTTGGTTGCCTTGCTGGTTGAGCTGCATCTTCACCTGCAATAAATCGCATCATTGTTAAACTTATCCCTGGATGCTCTGACATTCTCCATGCATATGATAGTGCCTCCCTATCATCAGGTCCTCCGAAAAAAAGTATAGCTATATGGTGAGATGGTTGGTTTGTGGCTAAGCGAGTAGAGCCACTAAGCCCTCTATCTACAAGAATCCCAACCGAGCAAGGTGCATGTGCTAATACATTTTGGTTGACCATTCGAAATGCTGGGTTTGTGGCTTCCATTCCACCATCGACTGTTTGTTGTTTATGGAAAGGGATGATTATGAAGGCTACTCGTTTGTCCTCTGCCAAGTTACAAATGTCCTCGTGCATGGTGGAGTAAGGAGAAATAGCTGTTAAGGGTTGAACAGAAACACAAACTGCATGTTGTTCATAATTTTCAAAGGCATTGATGATGTGATCAGATTGAGCCTGGGTTCTGTTAAGGGCCGGTCGACCAGATTTTCGAGTGTTATGAACTATAAGCATGGCAGATGCACGTCCAGTGAGTTCAACAAGATGGAGCACATAAACACACATTGGTGATCGTTTGGTAGGGTAGGAAGCTTCTAGGAGGTTAATGATTGTTGGAACATTTCGAGGGGTATGTACACACACCAAGACCCTGAACTCTGCTTCTGGTTTTGACCTTTGAATTGTTCGTCGTTTATATGGTATGAATTTCCTTGCAGGCCTATATATTGCAGTAACAATCGGTGTAATGAGTCCAGTCATAACCACAGCTACGATCACCATGATTGCAAAAGACTCATCATCCAATACCTATAAGTCATTACATTTCATCAATATAAATTTCAATGTGCTTATGTATAGTGACAAGGTAGAACATGTGGTGTACTTTTTGAAAAACTTAAGTCATTTAAAATGTGTTAGGGCTTTTTGCATTCAACAGTTAAGTATTGGTAGTTGACAACAAGAAATGAAAACACAAATTCTAACAATTGGCCCAGCCTTCATCATTTCTATTATAATTTTTAATTGTTAACTGCCTAATTTTGAAACCCTAATGAAATGATTATAGGAATGTGTAACTATTGTTTTATGTAATAAGTTAGATAAATGGCATACCCTTTGATCCTTGCCAACATTGAGAATAATCATTTCAATAAGGCCTTTGGTGTTCATAAGTAAGCCAAGAGTAAGACCTTCACGTATAGGCATTTGGTAAAACATTGTGACAATAAGAGTACCAGCAATTTTACCAGCACTTCCAAGAAATATGACAAGAGCTAGAAGTCCCCAAGTGGTGGCTCCATCAATAGCCCCTATATTAGTCTTAAGCCCACTCATAGCAAAGAAAAGAGGAAGTAAAAGCCCTGATACAAAGTCCTCTAACTTTTCTATAAGAGTAACTCCAAGAGGTCCATTTGGGATAATCAAACCGAATACAAAAGCTCCAAAAACAGAATGTGTCCCAATTGCGTCTGTTATAAAACCTGAAATCATCACTCCAGTGAGAATAAGACATATGTAAAACTCACTAAAGGTTTCTCCTTCTGGGGTTCTTCGAATAATCCATGAGATGGCTGGTCTAACAATAAAAACACAAAAGACAACAAATGCTGCACTGGAAAGTATCACCCAAAGGGAAGCCAAAGAAGCACTATCATTCTCAGCTAGGGCAATAGCAAAACATAGCAAAATCCAAGCACAAATGTCATTTATAAGAGCTGAAGACATGGCAATCCTACCAAGCTCTGTGTTGATAAGTTTGAGCTCGGCGAGGATCCTTGCAAGCACTGGAAAAGCAGTTACAGAGAGAGCAACACCTAGGAAGAGGACGAAAGTTCCTTGGTTCATGTTGTTTGTTTGCTGGTGCATAAGGTAAGAGAACGCCAAGCCAGTAAAGAAGGGCAAGATCATACCCGCAACAGCTATGGCCAAGGCTTTTTTCCCAGTCCTTTTGATTACTGAAATGTCCATCTCAACTCCAACAAGGAATAAGAAGTAGAGGAGACCTACATTTGCCATTGTTTCAAGCACCATCACACTTCTCAAAGGGAATATTGTATTTGCAAATGTTTTACTACGTCCAAGAATTGATGGACCCAATACCACACCACCCTGTAAACATTATTTTATTTATATAAATGTCTTTGATCAAGAACAAAAAGAAAAAAAAATTGAGCAAAAATTGTCCAATATATAGTTGCTTGCCATATATGAAATTTATGTTTTGAAAGATGAGTTGTAACACTTGAATTGAAATCTTATGATTTGGACTTATTTGGCTTGTTGATTTTCTATCCTATACTATCACATGATTGCATTCAATTTTTATTTTTGGCTATTAAAGAGAAAGCTTATGGATAAACTCTAATATTAATTATTGTTAATTAAAAATATGACAACTAAATCAGTTCCATTTTAAAATAACATGATATCGTTCTCTAAATTTTATTTCAAAATAAGAAAAGGGCACATGTAAACCGCTTTTTAAATTTTCTAATTTTTTTTTTGCCTAAAACATGTTAAATTTTTCTTAAAAAAATTTGAATCATATTTAATCAATGTGGTTAAAATAATTTTCTTCTCAACAATAATGGCAAACACATCTTTGTGTAAAATTCTAAAAATTTCATATTAAAAGTTTCTTGTTTTATGATATATTTGCTTTAGATACATATATTACTATAGAATTTTGAAAAATTTTAAGGCAAAAGCTTTAAAAGGTCATGAACATGATAAACACATCATTAGATAAAATATGAATGATAAACTTACCATGATCTCAGAGATAACACGGGGTTGACGAAAAGGTTTGAGGACGAAAACAAGAACTCGAGTGGTAACAACAACCAAAGTTAATTGTAAGATGAAAAGAGGTAAGGAATAATCCAAAGGATT
This sequence comes from Aleurites moluccanus, assembly GCA_948193065.1. Classification (NCBI taxonomy): domain Eukaryota; kingdom Viridiplantae; phylum Streptophyta; class Magnoliopsida; order Malpighiales; family Euphorbiaceae; genus Aleurites; species Aleurites moluccanus. Next base: position 9,208 of record CANXYC010468945.1, read on the forward strand.
ATCACCCTGCCATACACCATTTGTTGTTATCATGGTTGGCGCATAGCATACTATTGTATCATCCGATGTGTTTCCGGTTGTTGATTGCTTATCACCCATTTTGCTCTTTCAATAGCCAATCCCACCACCACTTATTTCTTTAAAATGATATCGATAATTTAAACAATTGATCTTGTTGCCATCGAATCCAACACCATCACCATCACCACTAACATTATATAATACGTGTATGTAAAGCGTATGCTCCTCCAAACATATGCAAACATGAAAATGGATTCAGATAGAGTTGCTTTGCTTTGGTTAGAAAGAGAATGTTTGTTTTGAAACAAGAAAAGAGAATGTAGGAAGGAATTGAGAAGTAGGTTTAACTTTGGTGGCTACCCGCCCCATTTGGGTTTTGTTTCTTTTGTGGTGTAAATTAAATACAGAGAGGATTCTATTTTGAGAAAATTGAAGTAACTATAATATCACAACTAGCTAAGACAAGTCAATTATTTTCTTTGTAGTATAAGGTGGCATCTAAATATCTAAAAAAATTATCCTTCACATTCTATATATGTGTGTTTTATTCAATTTTGGAAGTTAAAATATATTATGCATAATTTCCCTAGGTAGAGCGATTTTCTAGTAGGAAAAAATAAAAAAAAAACTTGATAATTTTTTATGTGCCAACTAATCTTTGTTATGGATGAGTAAGACATTTTACTAATTTATGACTTTAATTAACCTTTTAATTATATGAAGTTATTAATTTATAGACATGTTTGTGGTGTTTTGTTCATAGAAAATTTTATATTCTTAGACAAGTTTATAAGAGGTTATGTGAATTTTTGAATAGTAGTGGTCTAATACTTTTTCAATTAATCGTAAAAAAAGATAAATTATTAATATTATTTCAGTATGAGTACAGCCACATGAAATTTGGTGTATTGTGGCAAAAGGCCACACGAAAAGGCCAGGTTAAGTAACGCTAATGGGATATTTCGCTCGTGATTGCACTGAGCCGAAGAAGATATTTCTCTTTTCTTACTCTCCTAACATTTTAATTTGCCCAAAAGAATTTATTGCTCAAATTCTCACTAGTTGGGTTATAAAAACAGAAGCAACAAACCATGTAGCAAGAAATCGTGCAGGATATGTAGATTATCATTGAGTACCATCATACAACTATTATGTTATAATGGGAAATGGTATTGAGGAAGAAGTCCATGGCATTGGTTCCTATCAGTTAAAGATGTGTTATGGCCATAACTTATTGATAAAAGATGTGTTATATGCACATGATATTCGATGTAATCTATTTTCAGTTTTAGTGATGTTGAAATTAGGATTTTCTTTCCATTTTGAGGGAACTCAATTAGAGATTTCTTTGGATTCAGACTTTTATGGTTATGATTTTTTAAGGGACAAATTCTTTATGTTGGATTTATATTATGACTCAAATAATTATTATGCTTCTTTTGTTATATCTTCTTTTGATGTTGTATCTAATTCAATTAAATGACATGCAAGATTGGGACAAATAGGACAAGAAAGGATGGCAAGTTTAGCAAGAGAAGACTATTGGGGTCACTCAATAAAATCATCCTACCTACATATGAACCATGCTTAGCAGGAAAAACCTGCATAAAGCCTTTTGGTAAGGCCAAAAAGGCTTTTTACCCATTAGAGCTAATCCATTCTGATATATGCGGACCTATGAGTGTGAGGGCTCACTATGGTGCATCCTATTTTCTCACTATTATTGATGACTATTCTCAGTATGGTTTAGTTTTTATGTTATCTCATTGTTTAGAAGCTTTGGATTGTTTCAAATAATTCTTGGCTGAGGTTGAGAATTAAAAAGAGAGGAGCGTAAAGGTTCTTCATACTAAGAGGGGTCAGGAATATTTATCTTATCAATTTAAAATATTTTGTGAGGAAAGGGGGATACATAGGAAATTGATAATTCCTTATAATCCGCAATAAAATGGTGTAGCAAAAAGGAAGAATCGTACTCTTTTAGAGATGGTTAGGTCAATGAGGGCAAAAGCTAACCTTCCAATTAGTTTTTGGGGAGATTTCCTTTTGAGAGTAGCCTATATACTTAACTGTGTGCCTTCTAAGTCTGTTCCTTTTACTCCCCATAAATTGTGGAATGATAGAAAAACTATATCTATTTTAGATGGTTTACGTCCATGGGGATCAGCAGGATATGTTCACAATTGATGGAGAGCCTTATCCAAGCCCAAGTAATTTGGCCCTTGTATGTGCATTAAAGAAGCCTAATAAACCCACTATCATAGTGATGAACTCCAGCCTCTTGGTAAGTTAGTTCCAGCAACTTTGATGCCTAAGAATCAAGCTAAAAACGTCCTCCCAAGCTTCAATATAGAAACCCCCCCAAATTGCCTTTTCGGATTTCAAATCAGTTGCCACAAATTGAAGGAGTAAATGAACTCCAAATGCTATGAAACTTTATAGGTGATCTATTTAGACTATTTGAAGATGACTGGTGGTGGTTTCGTGAACTGTGGATGAGTTTTTGGAGAGGCTAATTTTGGGCAGTAGCTTACTTAGCAAAATCTGCCTAAAATGAATATGGGTCGGTTTGGGGATTTTGGTTAAGCAAACAAGCTCCAATCACTCTAAGGTCTTAAGGATGACTTAGTTAAGTATGAATAAGGAATATGGAGAAGGATTCAGGAGGTTGGATTTGAGAAATGAAATTTAGAAGCAATCAGGTCTAAGTGATTATTATAGGCATGATGGATTCTTGTTTAAGAAAGATAAATTATGTGTGCCTATTTCTTCAATTCGTGAATTGCTTGTTAAAGAAACTCATGGTGGGGGTTTAATGGGACATTTTGGTGTGCAAAAGACTTTGGAT
>CANXYC010468996.1:0-10049 GCA_948193065.1 Aleurites moluccanus
TATTTATCTTGCTTAAGCTATTTTAAGCTTATTTGTGTATGCATGCCATATAGTTTTTTTTAATGGGTTCTTCGTGGTATTGGTAGCAATAGCATCACCCATACCCTAGGACCGTCATGGCTCCTAAGTTGGGCTGTGACAGCACTACATAATGAATTATTGGCTATAGATTTTACTTCTCTGATGATAGTGATTAAAAGTGGTATTGGCTATAAGTTATTGCATAAAGCAATGGATATAGTATGATTTGTGTAAAGTGTGCCTAGTAGTGTATATAGTGTATGCCTTAGTGAATTTGATGTGTTTTTGTGCAAATGATATGTTTTGTAATGATTTTATGCCTTAACGGAGTGTTATGTGTGATAATAGGTAAACCGTCGAATACTCCTGCTCGAAGTGTTGAGCGGCGGGCCTACTAGGGCTTGGGATCAGTGTTTGGGGAAATAGAGTTTTGAAGTGATAGAGGTGAGTCCTTCTGTATAATTATGCATGATTTGGATCATATATATCATATTATGTCATTTGAACTTTAAAAATGAAGTTTGATACCCAAAATTGCCTAAAGTGCAAAATGGCCCGTAATTAAGCTCACCGAAACGACCTAAAATGACCTAAACTGACTTAAACTTTGACGGGCCATAAAATGAAAACCAGAAAGCCAATTAGGCCACCACTTGGCCCAATCATCTAGTCTCAAAATAAGCTTTGAAATGGTACCTCATGGCCCACCTAATTCTTTTGGTAACATAGTTAACCAGAAAGTACCTAAAAATCCAAAAACAGATCCGTAATTTGCGAGCCAGTTACGGCAGAGCAATTGAGCCCCGCCGGGCTATTTTTTGACAAATTCCAAACTTGCTCTATTTTTCTTCATATATGTATATATGATTGTTTGATTGCTATATGAACTATAGATATGCCATATTTACTATTATTTGGAAGCACACTCATATGATATTAGAACAGGGCTATTTCGATGGTATAACGAGTAAATTCCATCGACTGTGTGCACACTGTGTTTTGGGGAACCTTACTAGAAAGGGATGTTATATTCTCTAGTCGTAGGGAAAATATCCGTTGTGAGTGTAATGTATTTATAGGACCCCTACTAGCGAGGGATGTTATATTCCCTAATGCACTTTATGATAGTGTTGAGTACTGGATGTCAGATATTAACCCAATCCTGTTATATCATATGTGTGCTGTTTTGTATCTTGGATACTTATATGACTTCCATTTTGATATTTGTACAGATACATGTATATTTATACATTTGTTATCGTATAATGAATTCTTCAGGCCATATATGGGCAATTACATCTTCATGAGCATTTTCTTTATCTTTATACATTTGGATTCACTGAGTATTTTTATACTCATTCCCTAGTGGTTTACAATTTTTAGGTCAGTTGTGAGGCACGCTTTCCATTGGCATCTCTTACTCCTGCCTTGGAAGTTTTCTAGTAATCATGTAAATATTCAACTCCAAAAGAATATGTAAATAATGTACATAATAGAAGTTTCATGGTACTGTATATAAGGCTTGGCATATAAATATATGTTTAAGATTGCATCTTTATAGTTTTGCTTACAGATGATATAATGGATGTATATGATATGTTATATATGGAAATGAAAGATTATATAGATATATTTATATATTAAGTTATTGATGGAGATCTAGAGGGATCATTGTATTGACAATGAATATGGATGATAATAGAAGTGTTGTGTGCTTGATTTATTTTTGGGCATAGATATATTATAGAGGAGATCCTGTCGACTTTTCTTCAGCATTTTTAAGCTAATTAAGCTGTTTATATGATTTGCATGCCATATAGTATAGTTTATTGGGTTCTTTGCGGTACTGGTAGCTTATGCAACACCCGTACCCTAGGACCGTTGTGACTCCCAGGTTGGGTCGTGACAAAGTTGGTATCAGAGCTAAAGGTTTATATAACCTATAGTGTTTGCATATTGATACTAATAGAAGTACCATGGAATCTAGGATATTCATATATCATCAAAAATGACAAGTCTTCTTCTTTGTTTGAAATTCTGCGTACCTATGAACTGAACATTCTTTTATATGCTGATTTGTACAGAGTATTAAGATGTTAGGGAGAAGGGCTAGGTGAGCTATGCCTATTGTTAGGGAAGAGTTCCATGAGTCTAGTGAGGAAGCAGAGGTTGCTTCCAATACATCTGTTGTATGGGGATCTCAGTCTGAGCCTTCTAGGTCAAGAAGACGCACAGAATCTGATTCTATAGGTGAGGCATCTTGGAGACAGGAAATACAAGACATGAGACAGGAGATTCTACAAACTATCAGAGATCATCTAGTAGCACTGCCTGCAGTGGTACAGCCACCACCACCTCCAGTATAGCCCATAGTACAACCTGTAGTACCACCAGTACCATAGAGATAGCCGACAGTGATATATAGGGATATAGTATAGAGGGTGATTCCTAAGGGTGGAGTATCAGTTGGGGAATTCATGAATCGTAGGCTGCCTACATTCGTAGAGGAGTACGGTACAGACCTTAGAGATTTTATTGACAGAGTTGACAGGCCAGTTCAGACATTGCCTTGTTCTGAGGCACAGACCATAGAGCTTGTAGGACTTTTACGGGAGGTAGATGCAACTACTTGGTTTACTGACCATATTGATGCGAACATTCACAGTGATCATCCAATGTCCTGGGCTGAATTTAAACAGAAGATGCTAGATGAATTCCTTACAGAAGGTCTGAGGGTGAGCAATATAGTTAAGTTTGAGCAACTAAGACAGGGGAATATGTCAGTATTAGAGTATGCTGGAGAGTTCCACCGATTGAGTAAATATTCCAGGAAGATTGCTCCTACTAAGGATGACCTGATCAGACGGTTTAGGAGAGGGTTACATGTTACTCTGCATAACATCTCACTGGCTATGGAGTTTACTTCCTTGACCAAGGCTATTGACAAAGCATCACAAATGGAAGCAAAATACAAAGAGGAGAGGTATGATAGAGACCAAAAGAAGAAAGGTAGAGGGGGAGAGTATAGGAGACCCAGAGAGGGGACATCCCAGTCCTTTGCAGTTAGACCTCCTCCCAGACTAGTACAGTCATTGCCACCATCTGGTATGAGGCAAAATTACAGCAGAGGCACGAGTATGAGACCTCCTGTTTCTAGTTATTTCAGAGGTCTTGCTAGACCACCCCAGATGACACCATTAGTGCCTATTTGTACATTCTGTGGTAGGGGACACACAGGGATATGCCGCATCAGAGCAGGTGCATGTCATAGATGTGGACAGGTTGGGCATTTCTATAGGGAGTGCCCTATGGGCAGACTTACATAGCCATCAGAGACAGGATCTTCCCAGCCTATAGTATAGATGGGTAGAGGGAGTGCTGGTAGAGGCAGGCCAGCTGGACAGAGCCAAACTGTGGGACAACCAGCTACTGGTAGAGGACAGGGGAGAGTCTTTGCCGTAACCCAATAGCAGGCCCAGAAATCCCATGACACTGTTGTAGGTATGATTTCTATATATGATCTAGTGGCTTATGTCTTGTTTGATTCAGGTGCCACCCATTCCTTTATATCTCCTGCTTTTGCTTTGAAATTGGGGTAGGGTAGAAAACCTTTACTTGTGCCCTTAGAAATAGCCACACCAATGGGAGATAAGGTTATAGTAGGACATAAGTATGATATTTGTGATATGAGAGTTTGTGATAGATCTTTGCCTACTAAATTGATTGAGTTACTTATGTTAGAATTGTAAATTATCCTGGGTATGGATTGGTTGATTGATCACAGAGCTACTATTGATTGTGCTTTAAAGAGAATTAAGTTTAGACCCGATGGGCAGCAATAGTTCATTTTTTAGGAGGAGGCTAACAATCACATATCTAGGTTAGTCTCTGCTTATACTACAGAGAGGTTGATAAGAAAAGGGTGTATTGCCTACTTAGCTATAGTGGTTGATACTATAGGGGTGACTAAAGAGTTAGAACAGATTCCAGTGGTAAATAAGTTTACTAATGTATTTCCAGATGATCTACCAGGACTGCCACCAGAGAGGGAGATCGAATTTGAGATTGAGGTATACCCTGATACTGATCCTATCTCTATCCCACCGTATAGGATGGCACCACCACAGTTGAAGGAATTGAAAAAGTAGTTGCAAGAATTGTGTGATAAGAAATTCATCCTTCCCAGTAGTTCACCCTGGGGAGAACATGTATTGTTTGTTAAGAAAAAGGATGGGACACTGAGAATGTGTATTGATTATAGGCAATTGAATAAGGTGACAGTGAAAAATAAGTATCCTTTGCCTATAATGGATGACCTATTTGACCAGCTACAGGGAGCTAGCTACTTCTCAAAGATAGATTTAAGGTCAGGGTATCATCAGCTGTGGATCAAAGGTGAACACATCTCAAAGACTGCTTTCAAAACACGGTATGGTACTGTTTGGTTTGACGAATGCCCCAGTAGCCTTTATGGACATGATGAACAGGGTATTCAGACCATTCCTTAATAAGTTCATTATTGTCTTTATTGATGACATTTTGGTGTATTCCAGAAGCAGAGAGGAGCATGAAGAACACCTTAGAATCACATTGCAGTTATTGAGAGACCATCAGTTGTATACAAAGTTCTCAAAATGTGAATTCTGGCTGATAGAGGTTATTTTCTTGGGGCATGTTATGAGTAAAGATGGTATAAAGGTGGACCACATAAGGTAAAAGCAGTTGCTAACTGGCCACGTCCCACCATAGTTATAGAGATCCAGAGTTTTCTGGGTATGGCAGGGTACTATCGCCAGTTTGTTAAAGACTTTTCTAGAATTGCTGCTCTAATGATAAAGTTGATCAGGACACAGATGAAGTTCCAATGGAATGATGATTTTGAAAAGAGTTTCCAGACTCTTAAAGCCTGTTTGACTATAGCATCGGTACTGACACTTCCTATCGAGGCAGGCAGTTTTGCTATATACTGCGATGCTTCGAGGAATGGTTTAGGGTGTGTATTAATGCAGGATAGAAAAGTCATTGCTTATGCTTCCCTCCAATTGAAGAAACATGAGGTGAACTATCCCATACATGATTTAGAAATGGCAGCTATGATCTTTGCTTTAAAGATATGGAGCCATTACTTGTATAGGGTCAGATGTGAGATTTACACCGATCACAAGAGCCTTCAATACATCCTGCAGCAGAAGGAACTGAATTTAAGGCAAAGGCGATGGGTTAAGCTATTAAAGGACTATGACTGCCAGATCTTGTATCACCCTTGGAAGGCAAATGTGGTAGCAGATGCACTTAGTATGAAATCAATAGGAAGTTTGTCCCATGTGACTGCTATAGAAAGACCATTGGTATGGGAACTGCGGCAGTTAATGGCTATGGGTTTGACTCTGGATTTGGAATCAAAGGGGTAGGAAACAATATTGATAGCCCAATTCCAGGTGAAATCATTATTGATAGATGAGATAAAGAACTCCCAGAAAGCGGATCCATAGTATATGAAGATCAGAGACTTGGTTCAGAATGGTAAGGCTCCTGACTTTAATATTGAGGGAGATGTGCTTAGATGTAAGGGACGGTTGTATGTTCCTAATGTTAAAAGGTACAGAGAGCTGATCATGAAGGAGATTCACTATTCTCCTTACACAATCCATCCTGGAGTGACCAATATGTATCACAACTTAAAGGAATTTTATTGGTGGCCAAATATGAAAGGTGATGTAGCAGAGTTTGTTTCTAAATGTCTAGCCTATCAGCAGGTAAAATTTGAACATCATAGACCTTCTGGTTTGGTTCAGGAGATCCAGTTACCTGAGTGCAAATGGAACCAAGTCACAATGGATTTTGTAGTAGGTTTACCTAAGATACAGAAGGGGTATGACTCAGTATGGGTGATAGTGGAAAGATTGACAAAGTCAGCTCATTTCTTAGAGGTGAAGACCACATGTACGGCTGTATAGTATGCCCAACTTTATATGGACAAGATTGTAAGGTTACATAGGGTTCCTTCAGTGATCATATCGGATAGAGGTACTCAGTTCACCTCCAGATTTTGGCAGAAATTTTAGGAGGCATTGGGTACTACATTGCATTTCAGCACAACATTCCATCCTCAGACAGATGGACAGTCAGAGAGGACCATACAAACACTGGCGGACATATTGAGATTGTGTGTGTTGGACTTAAAAGGCAGTTGGGATCGCTTTCTACCATTGATAGAGTTCGCTTACAACAACAGTTACCATTCAACTATTAGAATGGCACCATATGAGGCACTCTATGGCAGGAAGTGCAAAACACCAGTATGTTGGGTGGAACCAGGTGAAAAGCAGTTAGAGGGACCAGATCTAATAAGAGAAACCATGAAGAAAGTTCCTATCATTCAGCAAAGAATAAAGACTGGTTTCAGTAGACAGAAGAGCTACGCAAATCCAAAAAGGAAAGATGTACAGTTTGTAGTAGGTGACCAGGTATTTCTGAAGATATCTCTTATGAAAGGGATGATGGGGTTTGGAAAGAAAGGCAAGTTGTTGCCTAGGTACATTATACCTTTTGAGATATTGGATTGGGTTGGCAATGTATCATACAGATTAGCTCTTCCACCGAGTATGGGGCATATTCACCCAGTATTTCATATCTCCATGTTAAAGAAGTATGTCTCAGATCCATCTCATGTGTTACAAACCCAGGAAGTTGAGATTGATGAAGCATTGTCATATGAGGAAGTTCCGGTGCAGATTATTGATCATCAGTTTAGACAGCTTTGGAATAAAAGCATCCCTATGGTTAAAGTTCAGTGACGTAGCATAAGAATAGAGGAATGCACCTGGGAGAGTGAAACAGAGATGAGGTATAGATACCCCCACCTTTTTAATGGAACAGGTTATTTATCCACCCTATACCTTTAAGTAAATTCGGGGACGAATTTATTTATAGGGGGGTAGAATATAACACATCAATCTAAACCCTATTGGAACCCTTAAAGAGGGGACTTAGGGGGAAATTTTTGCTTTCTGTATAATATGTTGTTATTGTGTATTTATGCATGAAAATGATATGTATGCATGTTATATGAGTTGATTTTAGGCATAAAAGTGATTTAAAGGTTGTTAGGACAAAATCGAGGAATTTTGATTTTTTTATGAACTGGGGCAAAATGGTTATTTTACAACTCCTTCGAGTTTTTACGGAATTAACACTATAATTTAAGAAAGAAATGAATTTAAGTGAATGAAAATGGTATCATTAAGTTTATTTGAATAATAGATGGAAAAATAAACCCGGTTGAAAATAGTTCCCAGCAAGCTGCTCAATTGAGGTGCTTGAGGAGCTTGAGGTGCTTCGGTTGCACTAAAGGCATTTTAGTCTTTTCCTTTATGATATGGGATTATAGAATGTGTGCAACCTTATGGTATTAGTTTAGGCTTGATTAAATCCAACCATTGGATCAAATGATGGAAAAATGGACGGTTAGATCAATAGGTTGCAAATTTGCTATCATAAGCTTAATACATTAGATTTTTGCCATTGGTTTTTGATTTGGTGTGGCAAATGTATGTGTTAGCCACCAATGTTGAATTTGGATGGACAAATAGCATTAAAGTAAACAAAATGGATGGTTGGATGGCTAGGTTTCACTAAAATTACCATAAACATAAACCATTGGATCATACCTTAGATATTTGAATAGATTTTTACCACCACTTCACATCTTCATCTTTATATTCATCCAAAAAGATTCAAAAACTCCATTGTTATAGCTATTAAGTTTTGGGCACCATCCACCTAAGCTATTTCTTATAGTTTTCTTTCAAGTTTTGATGGAATTAGATAGTATCCATCATTCTAAACACCTTTCTAACCATTAAATCAAAGGAAAAACTCATTTAAGCAACAAATTAACTCAAGAAAGATTTGGAAGAAATTTTGGTAAGTTGTTAGTTTTGAAGTTCTTTTGATTTATTAATGTTAGTATGATGTTCCTTGTTAATATTTATGTATTAGAACTTATTTTGTATGGTTGGAATTTAAAAGAAAGGATTAAAACCCTAATAGGATGAACATTGAATTAAGTATGGTTTTGATGGATTAATTGCTTTAAATGTTGTTCATTTGATGTGCATAGCATGAATTGATGATTGAATGATTGAAACAATTTGATTTGGAGTGAAAAATGGTTTGGCCTAAACTTAGGTAGGTTAGGGTTTGGTGTACATTTGGTTGTTTTAGATGTTTAATTGATGGAATGAGTTGTATTTGATATGAATGTGATGAATTAATGATTGAATGTTGGAAAAGAATCCATTTGGTTGAAAGGTTGTTTTGGCCGAATGTGATGAACTAGGTTAGTATGTTATGTTTTGATGTTTGTTAGGTTTAAATGGATGAATGCTATACCTTTAATGCTTATATATGTTGTTAGATGAAATGGCATTGAAAAATGAACAAAAGGAATGACTTTTGCTTAAATTGGTTAAGTTTGAAGTTGTTAGTTTAAGGTATTAGACTAATGAGATTTATAAAGTTAAGGTTGAATATGAATAAGTATGGAAAATGATAGAAATATATAAGTTTAAATGTGTAAAGAATGAAAGATTTGAGTACTTTGGAAATAAGTTTGATTATCGTGTATGTTTAATATGAAATGGTGAACTAAGTGTACAAGAGTTGCTAATGTGTTATATTAGTGATAAATATGTATAATGTGAATTAAAAGTGGTATTGGATATAAGTTATTGCATAATGGAATGGATATAGTATGATTTGTGTAAAGTGTGCCTAGTAGTGTATATAGTGTATGCCTTAGTGAATTTGATGTGTTTTTGTGCAAATTATATGTTTTGTAATGATTTTATGCCTTACAAGAGTGTTATGTGTGATAACCGTCGAATACTCATGCTCAGAGTGTCGAGCGGCGGGCCGACTAGAGCTCGGGATAAGTGTTTGGGGAAATAGAGCTTTGAAGTGATAGAGGTGAGTCCTTATGTATAATTATGCATGATTTGCATCATGTATATCATATTATGTCATTTGGGCTTTAAAAATGAAATTTGATACCCAAATTTGCCTAAAGTGAAAAATGGCCCGTAATTAAGCTCACCGAAACGACCTAAACTTTGACGGGCCATAAAATGAAAACCAGAAAGCCAATTGGGCCACCACTTGGCCCAATCATCTAGTCTCGATCTAAGCTTCGAAATGGTACCTCATAGCCCACTTTATTCTTTTGGTAACATAGTTAACCAGAAAGTACCTTAAAAATCCCAAAATGGACTCGTAATTTGTGAGCCAGTTGCGGCAGCAAAACTTGGCCCCGTCGGGCCAATTTTTGATAAATTCCAAGCTTGCTCTATTTTTCTTCATATATGTATATATGATTGTTTTATTGCTATATGAACTATAGATATGCCATATTTATTGTTATTTGGAAGCACACTCATATGATATTAGAACAGGTCTATTTCGATGGTATAGCGAGTAAATTCCATCGACTGTGTGCACACTGTGTTTTGGGGACCCTTACTAGAGAGGGATGTTATATTCTCTAGCCGTAGGAAAAATATCCCTTACGAGTGTAATGTATTTATGGGACCCCTACAAGGGAGGGACGTTATATTCCCTAGTGCACTTTATGATAGTGATGAGTACTGAATGTCAGATATTAACCCAATCCTGTTATATCATATGTGTGTTATTTTGTATCTTGGATACTTATATGACTTCCATTTTGATATTTGTACAGATACATGTATATTTATACATTTGTTATCTTATAATGAATTCTTCAGGCCATATATGGGCAATTACATCTTTATGAGCATTTACTGCATCTTTATTCATTTGGATTCACTGAGTATTTTTATACTCATTTCTTAGTGGTTTACAATTTTCAGGTCAGCCGTGAGGCATGCTTTCCATTGGCATCTCCTACTCCTGCCTTGGAAGTTTTCTAGTAATCATGTAAATATTCAACTCCAAAAGAATATGTAAATAATGTACAGAATAGAAGTTCCATGGTACTGTATATAAGG
>CANXYC010469027.1:0-16621 GCA_948193065.1 Aleurites moluccanus
CCTCATCAAAAGTAACGATTAAGAAATAATCAGAGAGAAAATTAAAATATTTTACATTTTATTTTCAAATTAATTATAGAATAAAAAGTGTTGAATTTCCATGGCTGCTTAGTCTTGCTTTCCCTGCCGCTTGCCTGTGCAGTGTGGAGAGAGATGGGAGATAGTGGGGCTACTAACACAAACGGAATTCAAGAACAAGATTACGACCACGTATTATTAACAGTAGAAGTTCCTCTCGGACAAGCAGCTGAGACATTTGATTTCGAGAAAACAGTATGTAGCCATGGCTTATTCATCATGTCTCCCAACCAATGGGATCCTCTCTCTCGCACATTCTCTCGTCCTCTGCGTTTCTCTGATTCTGATTCTACTTCTCTCATGGTTTCCATCTCCCATCCTTCTCACCTCCCCCGCTCTCTTCTTGTGCTAGTCCATGGCACTCGCTCTCTCTCCCCGCAACATCGGGAATCGCTTGTACGTCAGGTTGTCAGGATGCTTAGATTATCAGATACTGATGACAGGAATGCTAGAGAGTTTCGAATGACAGTCACAGAAGCAGCAGCTGCCATGGGAAAGGGAGAATTTGATTGGATGAATGGTTTCAGTGGAAGATTGTTTAGGTCTCCTACTTTGTTTGAGGACATGGTTAAGTGCATTCTCCTCTGCAATTGCCAGTAATTTTCATTTCTGTTGTCCTTTTTTTTAATGTTCAATTCATGCCTTTACTGTGTTTGACATATTGTCGCTGAGAGCTTCTGCAGGGAGAATCTTTAAAACTTCTTTAATTTGTATGCTGTCTTTTATTAATACTTTTGATAGATGGTCAAGGACTCTAAAAATGGCCACAGCTCTTTGCGAGCTTCAGCTGGAACTGCAGTGTCAATCATGTACCATCAACACTCAACCAACTTACACTAACAATTTCATTACAAAAACACCTGCTGCAAAAGAGCCCGAGAGCAAGAAGCTCAGAGTGTATAAAGGGTCCACAAATTTAGCAACCAAATTGCTGGAAACAAAAATGGAACTGAAAGCTGATTCCTGCATCACAATGGATGATACCCAAATGGAAATAAAAACTTCGGGCCCAAACTTCTCTATGAATTGCATAGAAAGCGATTCCTTTGGCAATTGCAAATCATGTGATGCATCAAATAATTTTTGTGAAACTGATACTTGTGCCGCTTTTTCTCTTCATTCTCACCAGTGGACACAATGTGGTGCGCACAAAAGAATATGTAATTTTCCAAATCCAGGTGAACTAGCGAACCTTGATGAAAAATTTCTAGCGAAGCGCTGTGGTCTTGGCTATAGAGCGGGTCGAATAATAAAACTTGCAAAGGGTATTGTTGAAGGGAGGATTCCTTTGAGAGAACTTGAACAAGTTTGCAATGGAGGGAGCTTGTGCAGTTATAATAAACTGGCTGATCAGCTTAAAGAAATTGATGGGTTTGGTCCTTTCACTCGACACAATGTGCTTATGTGCATGGGATATTATCATGTAATTCCTGCTGATTCTGAAACAATGAGACATCTAAAACAGGTATCCCTTTTATTCATTTATTTATTTGTTTGTTCTTATGTTCTGTTAACTGTTAAGACATGCTTCGCATGCTGAAGAGTTGTCAATGCAGGTTCATGCCAAAAATTCCACCTTTAAAACAGTTTCAAAGCATGTTGAAGAGATATATGGAATCTATGCTCCCTTCCAATTCTTAGCTTACTGGTATTAACTTTAATTGCTGACGGCAATGCTTTTTCAGTCGCTTCTAATGATTATCCTATTGTTCCAAGTAAATCAACTTCTTCACTTTGTTTTCTATGTTTTCAGGGCGGAATTATGGCACTTCTATGAGCAAAGGTTTGGGAAGTTTTGTGAAATGCCTTGCTCTGATTATAAACTCATTACTGCCAGTAATATGAGAAACAAAAGAAGTTGTAAAGTCAAGAGGAGTAAACCATCTTGACAGAGTGTGACCATGGCCAAAGTTAGATGTGAAAGTGAGTGAAATTTTTTGTTACTATTATTTATATTTCACTCCTGATAGTGCACTTGAGGGATGTTGATTTTCAAATCTTCTCATATGATCACATGCTTAATGCATTTTGTAGCATTTTTGGAATCCTACCAAACTAGTGTTCTCTAATATATGATATTTAATGTTTACTTTTTGTTTCCTTCTTCTTGGTGAATATGCATTTTATCACAAGTTGCCAACTTATTCTTTTACCCGTTTCGTACTCTAAGTGCTTGTTTGGTAGATCCTAATGAACAATAATGTAATGTAATGAGATGAATTTTCACTTCATTGTTTTATTGAATTTTTATTTGATTACATTATGTTACATTTAGTTCCATCATACCAAACGTGCATTTAATTTATAGAGGTAGTCTGCACTATCCTTTCATTTGTTTGGATTTGGAAATGCATAAAAAAAAAAAAAAAAAAAAAAAAACTATGATAACCAAGTTTGAATAAGAATGGAACAATAGTCAATTTGGGAATGTTTGCTATTTAGGTGAAAGAAAGTGAACCTTAGTGCAATGTTAAAGCTTGCTCATTTGTGAGTAGAAGGTCATGAGTTCGAGTTGTGAAAGCTACCTCTTTGCAAAATAATAAGAAAGGTTGCATATATGATAGACGACCCTCTCCTGACTCTTGTAAAGTGGGGACTCTTGTGCATTCGGATTTCTTAGGTGAAGACTTAGGAAAGCCATATTGCGAGGCACAAGAATTGATCATTTTGTACTATTACTTGGTAGCCTGAAGCCCTGAATTAAATCAAATTATGCATTGAAAACATTACTGTTAAGCAGCTTTTGAGTAGACTTGTCACAAAACCAAATATAGACAGGGTGATAGGTGCTAGTAACTAAGGATGAACCAGAAAGTCTTGATAAGAACCTCTTGTAGCCTAGGACATTTTGTCAGTTTCCTTGGTGAGACTGACAAAATGTTGTGGAAAGCAAAATGAATGAAATGTTATAAATAATTCTAAAGCTAGATAGAAGTGCTAAAATAAATCTTGATTTTAATTCACTAAGAACAATTAATAATTGCCATAAAAACATAAAAGGACTATCATACAGAGAAGCAATTTTAAGTTTGGGTTTAAGATGGGAAATTAGCAAATGGTAGAAACATCTATATTTAGACAAGCCTTAACAAGGGGAAAGAAAAGGGAAGGAATATAAATTAAAACCATCCCAATATAGGGTATAAAAATTCATTGAAGTTAAAAAAAAGGACATGTTTAATCCAAAGTAACTGTTAGGCACTTGTAGTGCCTGCCAATTTCTACAAATTTTATGGCACCACATGCAAAGCAATCTTTTTATTGAAGCTCTATCTCAGAATGTGGAAAACTTCCACTATATTCAAAGTACCTTTTGGAACTAGGGACGTAGAAACTTCCTTTGGTTGACTCATCATAACTTTCTGAAGTAAATAACATTTTGACGTTGCTGTCTAGACCAGCCAACTGTAATATGTTCTCAATCTCTTTGACCACCTCTCCCATTGTAGGTCTATTGGCTCCCAGTTCTTCAACACACCTGATTGCTAGATCTACAAACTTGTGTAAACCTTTTACGGTGTTGCTCAAGCCAATGGCAGGATCAAGGATCTCATGAAGGTTGTTTACATCTTTTGTCTTATCCAGTCCCATCTTGATGGTTGTCACAATATGTCTCCCATGTTGTATTGGATTTCTACCAGTAACTAATTCCAGCATTATTACTCCGAAACTATAGACATCACTTTTGTCAGTTAATTGCTGTGTCATGAAATATTCAGGATCCATATAACCCTGCACCAATATAGGGGATCCTTACTCAAAGACATTCTACATTTAGTTTAGTAGGATCTTCATTCAAGTTCAGCTTTTAGCCTACATGACTTTGATAAAATCATTCAACTCTTTATATGTTTTTAGAGTCATGTAGTTAGATGTGTTTGAAAAGATAATTTGACTATCCTAGATGCTATTAGTCATTTTTGTTTTGGCTTTTCATCGAATGGCGTACATCCTGCATTCTACTGCAGGAGATGTATTTTTTTCAACAATAATCATCTAGATAGTGGAAGGTCCACAGGTTTCTAAATCTGTGCATACTTGTGGTGCCTTGCCTATGGGTTAGGTATCGAAGTACCCACACAATTGGGAAAAAGAAATGAAAATTGTCTTGCATATATCATTCATCTATTCATAAAGTAGTTACCAAGTCTCCGTTGGTATTTTGGAGAGGTTGGAGAAATATTCCAAAAAGCTCTCCTATTGCTTTATCATTACTATCATGTGATCATATGCAATTTCTTTTACCCACAAATTGGAGACTGGGTGCTAGGCAGAAAACTAGCCAAATGTTGTGAAAGTGATGACCCAAAAGACAAAAATGGGATGATTTTCATCAGTAGATACATGATTATTTTTATCTTTGTTTTGCTTCATATAGAAAATTGTTGTTTTTATGCGGAACATGCTTTTCATTCTCACTCTTCTACTGAGGCTGACACTTTAATGGCTGTTAATTTAGTTGTATTTTTATTATAATTTATCATTCTAGAAGTTCTTTTTTTCTTCTTTTTCTGTGCAAATAGAGTTTAATCATATCTCAAATTATCTGTTGTGGACCTTGATTCTTTACTGTCCTATTTTTTTCCCTTAAAGAATGTGCAAAAAATAAAAATGAACTTACTGGAAAGAAAATATACTGACCATTGTCCCTTTGACTTGAGTACTAACATGACCCTCATTGTTGTCCAAAGGCTTTGATAGACCAAAGTCAGCTACTTTTGCAACTAATTGATCGTCCAGTAGGATGTTTGGTGACTTAACGTCCCTGTGGATGATGGGTGGGTTGGCAAGCTCATGCAAATAAGCAAGACCTCTTGCTGAGTCAAGGGCTATTCTAAGTCTCCTTGTCCAACTTAACTGGATACCTGACTTACCTGCATGAATTTAATGCATTTTAAGCTAAAAAACTAAGAATTACATTAAAATCTGTAACATTTGCCATAAAAGAATTTTTTTTTTGAACTTTCTTATGTAGCTACTTGCACATGAAATAACATTTATTTCAGAAAATCTTTACAGGTTGGGTGCACATTTTCAATTTTATTTTATTTTTACTGGGGTGGTTTCTTACCTAATATCAATTCATTTGGTCTGTACTTTGCGGATTTTATATCAGAGAAAGATTAAGGGGTTCACAATTAGTAAGGAAGCCTGGTAGGTTTTTAAATTGAGCAAAACCTATTTGACTTTGTTGGAGTGCTGTGATTTTTGTATAGATACTCTTTTTATATTTGTATTTTGAAGGGAACTCAGTGTTTTAACTTTCTGTTAAGACCTTCCTGTTTATGCAAGTCTGTCAGTGGGATTAGGTTGAAAGTTAACTTACTTTTAGGTTAGAAAAAGCTAGTAATGGCTGAGGCATGGGCTGTAAGGCCGTTCTGAACTCTCATGTATGGGTTTGAGTTCAATGAAACTTGGCTGTCTATTGAGGTTCAATTCCAGAATCTGTGCTGAGTGCGAAGTGGCTGGCCCTAAGACTTCCAGTTTTACAGAACCTGAACCTAGGATTTGGGCTTTCTGCCCTACCATTTCTCAACAGACTTGTTAACTACTTCTTTTAGAATTGATTGTGCGAAAAAATAGACTATCTTCATCTAGTACTGGATCTTGTTAACATTTTAAGTAAAGTTGGAATGGAATAAGTTGGCTTGATAGGCTCATTTTTAATTAAAGGTTTATGCCCATTGAGCTTAGTTTTGAACATCTTTTGTCTCAATCATATTTGGGATCATCCATTTTAAATCAAAGTTTAAGCAACTTACCATCCGCTATATGTAGGTATACATTTTCCCCCCTGTCCAATTCTAGTTATCATTTTCAGCTTTTTCTGCTGATTTTCTTTGACATTACACCATTCATTATGTGATGCATTTTCAACCAGGTCTATGTGAGCAAAAGTAGGTAACTAATTTAATGATATTCTTCATGATGCAACATCTTTCTCTGCCATTAAGGCTTGAGACAGCATCATGTAAGTCTTTGGTTATGCCCTTGTTTGCTTTTTTGTAAATTTTATTTTAATTACATAAAACTAATTTCTTCTATCAATGTTATTTTTACTCTTATGAAGTGAGTAATGAGTACTGTTACTCATTTTAAAAGCTATTATGGAAATACCTGAAATGCTATCCTTTAGAGGACCATTTGAAACATACTCGTAGACCAACATCTGTTCACCTAGCTCATAGCAGAAACCCACTAGGCTGACAAGATTCTTGTGATGAACCCTTGATAGGAGCTCAATCTCAGTTTTGAACTCAACACTACCCTGCAACGATCCTTGTCGAGCTCTTTTTATAGCAACTAATATCCCATTGGTGAGAATTCCTTTATAAACCTGAGAATGTGTCGTAAATTGGATGCCAATAATTGAATGAGAAAGAAGTATTAGTTCTCAATAAATATATAAAGAAAAAAAAATAGAAGGCCGTATCTTCATTTTTTTTAATATTGTGTGTAAGGATTTCCAATCCTTCTGTCTGAAAGTGTGGTAGTGTCTAAGTAAATATTCTCGTTCTGTACTCTGTATATTTGCTATTTATGTTGTCTCTGTGAATCTCATTTGACAGCCTTAATCACAGCAACTAATATTTGAGCCATGTATATTGAAATAATTTTTAGGTCAAAAAGAGATTTCATTTTATAAGACGTGGTATTAGGTGATGTCTAGTACCCTAATTACATTTTGGAGAGGGTGAATGAAGGAAGGTAAAAGTGTAACTTCAGTGGTTGAACTTGTTTGAAGGGCGAATGAAGGTTAAATTAGGTATTGGTTGCTCTCTCATTCCTCCCATTTTCATGAAGACCCTCAAAAGTAAATTGGCTTTTATTTTTATTTTATGTTTGTGCCATTGTGTGTGTGTGTGTGTGTGTGTGTGTGTGTGTGTGTGTGTATGTGTATACTTTGCTAAGCATAACCTCTTTCTTGAAAATCTAAATAGGACTGCTATTGATTTGTCATTTTTTGCTTTACTTTGGGTTCCTTTCATGTGCCTTCTTTTATAAGGCAAATCCAAACAAGAGGAAGGTTACTAGTAAACACTTCATTTTCTTTTCCATCCCATTATTTACCATTATGTAACCATCCTTTACTCTTATTTATAATTCCCAAAGTGTGTGGAATAAAAAGAAAGCTGACCGTCCCATATCCCCCAAATCCAATTATATTGGCATCTGAAAAATTATTTGTGGATTTTCTAAGCTCCTCGAAGGAGAAACTTCTCACTCCCTTTATTTGTGGACGGCTTCCATCACCTTCATTTTGATCCCATGATGCTGCATGCGTACAAGAAAGGAGTAATGAGTAATTCCAGGGAGTTCCAAATCATAAACTGGAAAAATCACGACTTTTTCCTTTACCAAAAGGATCTCTTAATTGAATAGCTCTCTCAGCTTTTCTTCTTTGCCGGAAAGCATAAACTCCGGCCACGAGTAATAGGAGCACAAGAATAGAACCACCAGCTGCTGCTCCAATGATGATTCCAGTGTTTGATGACTTGTTTGGCCCTGCATATCACTTACGCATTACATCACATAGATGGACAAACAAATTACTTTCTAGGCTAATTTTGTGGTGTGATTTGAAGTTGAATTCTGAATTAGTTGGAAGTTGAAACTCTCGATCATAATACTACTGTGGAATAGTTTCCTGGAATTGGCATTCTCAATTTTTGATGCAGAGACCCCGAAAATTGTATAAACAAAAGCTAATTTAGTTCAATGTGGAATATGGCTTACCTGCAAAGTAAACATTGTTATCAAGATTGAAATTGAATGGTCCGAAAGAACTTGGACGCTTAAAAAAGGTTAGGTTGTTCAGCTGAGACGTAATCATGGAAAATCCTGTTCTATTGAAACGATCACTATTAGATGGAAAGACTTCCAGCCTCAAGTCAAGGTAATCATACACGTCTTTGATTGGGATGCTCATAGCAATTGAATCTACTGGAAGTTGATTAGACTGAAAGGCATCCATCATTGAGGTTTGTAGAGAAATGTAGTAGCTTGAATTTCCCAAGTTAGAGAAGGAAATGGATCTGAAATGTAAGGTTCCTGTGATTGGATATGCACGTTTACAGTTGGGACTGCAAATTTGATTTGAATTGCAGTCATATTGAACACATTCGTTTGGTGGCGTAGAGTATGAATAATCTGGCTGTTGCAGAACGGAGCAGTAGTTTTCTGATGATCCTGTCTTTGCACAAAATGGATTTCCCTGAAGCCTGAAGAAATTTATACAGATTACACCTCAAATGACTAGCTATCAAGAAATATTACACCTTAGAAAACTAAATTTTGATGGAACCAATTTACATGGTCTAGCAAATTTGTGGGCAATGGCCTAGTGCAATCAAGCTACAAGTTCTGAGATCGTTTTGGAGATAAAATGGAAAATGATTAGGAATGTCACTCACATTAATGTTCTATTGTATCCGGAACCTTGTGCAAACTCAGTTATGGAATTATTCTGCAAATCAATGAGTTCCAGTTGCCTGCCATAGTTGGTGCCAATGTCCAAGGTGCCATTTAGCTGGTTGTTACTTAATACACTGTTACCATAAATCTTATTAATCAGCTTTCAGTTCAACTTGTGGAACTCTAAGATTTTTCACAGTTTTGTTGCAGTTGATTTTATCATTATACAATAATTGGAATGTGGTGCTACTGGGGATGAAGCTGATACTCACACTGATTGTAATTGAGCAACACTAAAGAGGTTGTCTGGTATTGGCCCTTCAAGTTGTGTGCTCTCCATTATTCTGCCAGTAAAAGTTTTGCTGATTATATTAGTTTACAATCTGTTATATTCTTCTGTCTGCCATCTCGTATTGCTTTCCTGAGTTGAGGTGTGCGTGTGCATGCATGTGGAGAGAGAGAGAGAGAGAGGGAGAGAGAGAGAGAGAAATACAACGATGTTAAGGATTGTAGGCTTGAGAACCATTGTGGAATCAGTGATGCATCAAAACTGTTATTGCTGATGTCCCTGCTAGGCAAACATGGATTTCAGAGTGTTGTCACACAATCATTCGGGTGCATGATAAAAAGACTTAAATAACTCTTCTACTAATCAGATTCCACTTCAGGCATTTACAGTTGGTTTTTGCAGAATCATGGCTACTTACACATAGGTGAGGAGGTTCATGCCACCAAGGTCAGGCATGGGGCCAGTCAGTTTATTGTTGGACAAGTATCTGAGAATAAATAACTGAAGTTATTCTTGAGAAAGCATGGGAGATATAATTCTCAGGGGCTAGCTTAGAGAATGAAAATTGTTAACTTTTGTCTATAATCTTACAGTTGGCTCATATTTGTTAGGCCTGTGAAGTTCACGAGAATAGATCCACTTAATGAATTCCTATCCAGGCGTCTGTTTCCAAGAAAAAAAAAAAAAAAGAATATTTCAGTGTCATGAATACTCATGGTCAGCAAGGAACATAGTCTGAAATTTTTTCATCTGTGATCAGAATACTCACATCAGTTCCAGTGATTCTACAAGTTCTAGTGTGGAAGGAATGCTGCCACTTAGTTGATTACTGTCAAAAAGCCTGCTTAATGTCATATATTCAAAAGCATTAGTGAACTTGTTCCAGCTTGTAATAATGTTCAAGTTTTTGGATACTTATGATGTTACCTGAATGTCTAAGATAGTAGATCAGGTGAATAATTTTATGCATTTATTTGCTTAATCTCTCCGTTTTTGAAGAAACATATTCAGGATTAAAAATGCAAACTGAATAGACTTGGCTAAATTGAAAGAAACTGAGGCGTATCATTTTAATTATAGCATTACAAATGTTATGACGTACTCTGGAGGAAAATGTATCATCTTTCTAATAAGAAATACTAACGTGACAATTTCATGTATTTTTTTGTCAATTGCTAAGATTTCAAGGCCCATAATTTACTGACCACTATCAAAACATCTTATCTTTTGCTGTTTATCAGCATAATGTTTCTTTCTAAATTATATAAACTCTAACCCTGGTTATCATTTCTCTGTGATGCTTTATGTTATCCAAAGAAAAAACTCATCATTTCTGACCAAATTCTAGCAAAAGTAAGCAATGAAGCGCAATGATTTGATGATTCTGAGTGGCTTTGCCTTAAATAAGCTTATTTGAGGTATGGGGTGATCTCTTGAAAGATGGAAACTTTTCTGTCAGCTACCCTCAGATCAATACATTAATTATCAGGGGATATCTGCCATGTTGCTAAGATTTAATTCATCTAGACTTCCCATGTTCATGTGGTAACAAATAGTTCGCCTCTACCAACTAGATATTTCTTCCCAGAAGTTGCAGAAAGGAGGATGCTTTCTGATTCCTTTTCTGGAAAAGATGAATGAAGGCCATGAATTCTGAAATGCAATTCGTTAGCCATTAAGCAGTTTCTTCATTTATAATTCTGTAGATTCTGCTATGCATTTAAGGGATTTGGTTATGGTTAAAGTTGCTCTGCTTTGTTGTTCTTCTTTGTAAGTCATCACCAGGAGCTTCTGATATTTTGGACGACAGCAGATCCTAGTTGTAATTTCATCTTTGTTCTTATATAGCTAGTAAAAAAATTAATTTTTTCTTTTTAATACTTTTTTTTTTGGTCGAACAGGTATGGATGCAAGGTTGTGAACTGAATCACTCATTAAAAACTTCTAATAATAGTCCGTCAGTTAAGCTACAAATGGTCCTAACCTTTAATATTTTCTCATCAAAGAGAGCTGATGACTGAAATCTGAGCACGTGTACTCTGCAGTCTAAGAAAATTTCTTAGCTCCTGTACCACTACACTCCTCTCTCTGGTACACAAGCTCTAAGGATGGCAGAGGACAACCTGGAGAGTTTCTAGCGTATTGTTTCGATATCCTTAATTATGTAGCAAGTGTTAAATTGCTGCCTTATTTAATATTTGTGCTGTTCATATATGTAAGAAAACAAGGCATGCATACAAGCAAGCATACTCATATGTGTACATTTTATCTAGCCATGCACAAATTAGCTACTTGATTGTGTATACAGTGAATTCAGCAAAACTTACACATGTATCAATTTCATGTTTGAGCTGAAAAGTTTAGGTGGAATTGTTCCTGTGAACTGATTTTGTCCAAGATGACTGCAATTAATGCTCAAAGCATCAATTATTTTGTTTGTAGAAAATAGGGAACTATAAAATGAATAAATGACCAAATATACATACAAGTGTGCTGTATTTATGAGCAAATCCAGACCAGGTGAAGTCTCATTAGATACTGGAATTTTTCCTGTGAGCTTGTTGTCAGTTACATCCAGCCAATAAAGATTAATCAGATTTCCAATAGAGGGTGGTATTTCTCCACTGAAGTTGTTAGAAGCTAAAGATCTGCGAAGAAATTAAACGTATATAAAACATTGATAGTTACAATGGAGTTATCAAATTTTATGCATCAATTTTCATAGGTCTTCTGAACAAGAAAATTTAAAAAATTCACTCCTAAATTTTATTTTTTTAAGTAATTGAAAGGCATAATTACATGGTTGTATCTGACATCCATATATAATAATAGAATGAAGAATGCCAATATAAAAATCCTTACAATGAGATTAGCTGTGTAAGAGATCCTATTGTGTTGGGAATTGGCCCAATAAAACTGCAACCAACTAGGGATCTGGCATGCAAGGAAAATTAGTAGATGAAACATAGAAACATAAGTTTGTACCTCCATAAGTTAGAATATTAACTATTTTCTTACAAGTATAAAAGGTCCATAAGTTAGAATATTAGCTATTTTCTTACAAGTATAAAAGGTTCTTCAACTTTCCAATTGCTGGTGGAAGAGATCCTGTCAAACCTTTGTTTTGCGATAAATCCCTATATGCAGGACCCAATAATCAGTGCATTTTATATGTAAATGTAGTCACTTTAAATGCTTCAAATTCTGTGGTTGATTATTCAAGTTTTACATGATATCAAGGGGGTTACAGCAAAATGCTACGAGCTCTTATGCTTTGTTTATTTTTAAAGCGTAATAGATTGTTCATGGATGCTGTGATAAATAGTAGGTATGCGAATGCATGTACATGTATGTATATCGATACAATATTATGGTATATAATATTTGCACAGAATATGTTTAAGGTATGTACATGCACATAGAAATTTAGCACAAATCCCTTCTCTTGCTGATTTATGACAATCCATTGTAACAGGAATCTATATGTGCTCCCCCACTGGTGTCAAACTCATTGAGGAGTGTAGTCTGCTATGATCTTATTGTCATGGTAAAAGAACATTGGAGAGCCCGAAGGAACTCCCAAATGGATTGTCGAGCACCTAATGATGGTATGGAGGAGATGCAAAGGGCAAAGAGAACCTACAGATTCTGTAGCTCAGGTAAATTCCCAATATCTGCAGTCAGTGTTCCTGCCAAACCC
This sequence comes from Aleurites moluccanus, assembly GCA_948193065.1. Classification (NCBI taxonomy): domain Eukaryota; kingdom Viridiplantae; phylum Streptophyta; class Magnoliopsida; order Malpighiales; family Euphorbiaceae; genus Aleurites; species Aleurites moluccanus. The sequence continues at coordinate 12,483 of CANXYC010469027.1, forward strand.
ATGCCTGATAATACTCTGAAAATGGCAAAGTGTTGATGTTAGCGATAACTAGATAAAGAGATGAACAGACTAATGAATGTGACGGTGCAAAATAGTTAACAGTGTGTTACATAGAGGTGACACGTGAATTAGAGCATTTTATTCCTTCCCAAGCACTCCCACATGGATCAGAACCAATCCAAGTGGGTGGTGTGTTCTGCCAGTTAGCCTTGAGAGCGGAGAGAGCAGCGTCTGCATCAGATATCACACTTTAGTTAGTATTTTTTTAACACCAAAATCAAATTCCCAATATAAAACACATGGATGCAGGCTGATGCATATGCTGAGGAATTTGATGAATTTCAAGTATATATGCTTTGAAAAGAGAGACAAGTATGAAAGGGATTATCAATACGAAGTTGATGTATTAATGGCTGCAAGGCTATTATTCATTCTGGATTGTACTTGTTAATGCAGTAATTTCATGTAAGTTCCTTCTGGACAGACTATGTTTTGATTATTCATTTGAAATAAAATTTTGGGGTTTCATATGGAATTTCATAGAGACGTGATTTTTAAATGATGAATATTTGATCAAAACATAGTTGAGAGGGAAACAGGGCTCATGCAGTTGATTTCAACTAGTATGATATTGAAATTTAGTCGTGCCTTGATGTTAAAATGATAAGTGAAGTAACTTACAGTCATTAGGATTTGTAACTGCTGCTATGGCAAAAATTCGAAGGTACATAAGCAGCAAGAAAATCCATTGTCTTTGATCCATTAATGGAGAAACAACCATCTAAGTTGTAGTTAACTGAGGTTTGAGCAGAAAGCTTTGCGGCCTCACTACTGTTTCTTTCTTTCAGTTTATGATGTTGATTACAGAACACGTTTCCAGACAGGCGACCTAATTGCCAATTCTTAGTTTCTTATTTAAAATTGCAGCCATATGCATATCTCTGTGATATATTGAAAAAGCAGGTGAAAAGGAGCAATCTCTTTTACTTTGTCAACACTAATGACTACTTCCTATAATCAATTTTCCCTAATAAGAATCTGCAGCAGACAACTGAGACAGGTTTATGTGTTTTTATTTATGATATCTAAATAATTTACTTATTTTTCTCTATTTCAATATGATTTGGTGTTGATTAAAAAATTATTTTAATGCTTTTTGAATGTTTCTGTTTTTGTCTCCTTTTCTTGTTGTTCAACTCTTTAAGAAATCATTATTCTTAAAATCCTTTTTCTTTTGATTGGAAGTTATTTTCTTGTTGATTTAGGTTTGCAATTCTTTATTTATGTTATTATAGGTAGGTCAAATATTGCAGTTGCTGTCCGACTCTCTCTCTCTCTCTCCATTTTACGTTATCAACTTTGACGTGGTAGTATAATTAGAATATTTTTAAAGTTGTGAGTTCTCGAGTTTAAATTTTAATTGAAATCTTTTCTTTTTTAAAAAAAAAATGAAAAAGAAAGAAAAGCCAACATTTACGTTAATATGGGAAAAATTTTATTTAAACATTGTAATGGAAACTCATGAACTAGATCTCCCTCATCACTTTTGGCCTTAGATTAGATTACTGAAATTATACAAAGCAAGAGTAAATTAAGTTTATTTTTTTAATAGCTGAACAGCTACAATAGTATATGGAAAATTTTTGAGTTATTATATTTTATTTACTTCAAATCTTAGTCTAGAAAACCTAATCCTAATATAAAATTGATTATAATTCCTGTTGGAATTTGTGTTCCTTTATCCCTTAGTATTAGTCCTACATATTATGTATGATTGTGGTATTGTTAAACTCCATTTGACAAGCCCATATGTCCTGTTTCTTGTTCATCATAGAGAAAATGCAGAGGCATATATAGTATATGGCCTGATAATCAATTGTTTTGCTGATGAAAGAAATATAACACAAGACTTTTCAAGAAAGGTTGGCAGTCTCTTTTTCTTCTTCTAGATTTTAGTCTATAAAACTAAACAGTTTAACCGAGAAATTAGCAAGAAGTGAAAGATGTGTATTCTCTGTTCAACTTATTAAGTAATTAATCTCCTCATTACTTGAATAAATTACATGCCAAGACTCAATTTTATTTAGTCTTTCTTCTTGTGATTTTGATATCCAGGACAATTACCTTTGGGTGAAAACCATCAGGTTTATTACAACAAAAACTTTCCTTGAAATAACATTTGCTGTGATTTGCTAGTCATTGTAGTAAACGTGGCTCATCTTCTGGGCACAAACTAATTCATGATTTTTATTAGTCTACAGGTCAAATTTAGCTCTTAATTATCAGAACCTCAAGCCAATTGTATGCAATGTTGCTCATCTTCTGGGCACAAACTAATTCTATCTTATTTATTCCAGGGATGACTGTTATTAGTCTACGGATCAAATTTAGCTCGTAATTATCTGAACCTATGCAATGCAGTGGCCCCTTTTCTTTAATGGGAAAATTCTTGAAAGCGAATTTATATCCTTGTACATTATAATTGATAACTAGTGAATATTAATCATTTCATAAATTATTCATTTAGTAATTTATAAACAATTTGATCACATTTATAGTAAATTTATTATTTAAAATATAATTTGGGTGGCCTTATTGACATAGCTAAATTTGTTAAATTCAAAACAATTCAAATTTATACTCTTATATGCTTTAAATAAAACTTCCTTATGTAATATTAAAATATTCTTATTAATTATCATTTTTTAGAATAATTTACAAGTAACGGTGTGTGCATACAAATTCAAATTTGATAATCAAGAGGAGGGTGAATTGATTATTTTATAAAGTTAATGACAACTAAAAAATTAATGAAGGAAAGAAGGAAAAAAAAATTCACACAAATAATTTATAGTAGTTCGGCTAAAATATGCTTACGTCCACTCTTAATATCACACTGGAACATTTCACTATTTTTGATCGTTTTTCAAGTTAAAAATCAAATTTTAAAATATTTTGGCTCATACTAAATTTTACAAGTATTTTACAATAAAACTCATGCAACTCAAAAAAAATTATAAGAGATAAGAAAAAAATTACTCAATTACTATAAATTTATTACAAAATTATATATCATAAGAAAAAATTAATTAGTCACACATACCCAAAAAAAAAAAACTCAATTTATATATACTTACCATTTATCTTCGTACTACTAGACTATGCCTTAATGTGCAATATTGTGGTAGCACAGCAAAATTCTTGTTTCACCACCTTCAAAATATGTCTAATGGCGTGATATTATTTATTTGCATTTTCATACTTTTATATATGAGCTTGTGCTATTATTTATTTTTTTTAATTTTCTTAAATTTCATAGTTAATATTGTAATCTATATTTTAGTACTATATATAGAGTTGTTTTTGGATAAGGATTAACTATTTTTATTTTAAGAATAATATTATATATAAATTAAAACATAATTATGGAAATTAATATCTTAAAGGAAAAGAAGAAGAAAAAGTGTAATTAATGTAAATGATAATTAATGAGAATATTATTATAAAAGAAAGTTTTAATTAAAATATATATAAAGGTTAATCTTGTCAATGCACGAGTTTAATTAAGAATTAACTTGCTCTAACCATAATAAATTTAACTCTGGCAATAACATCACTTTATAATTTTATCACTATTAGTAAATATTGGTTAATAGAGATAATTTAACATTGTGGTCTAGATACATTAGCATTGAGGCTCTGAAATTTTTATGTTGATGCATATTAAAGAGAAAGCTGCACTAGTTCTCTAAGTGTGATGGATGAAGAGTCTCAGATTTGGATATTGTTACCTTAACAATCAAATAATTGGATTCTATTTCTCTTATTTGTCTTCTAACTCTACAAAAGACATCCTTCTTGTGCCACCTTGTGTGTTTTTTTGGCTTGTAAATTCAAAAAACGTAGTAATATTCATGATTTTGTGGAACCTTTTAAGTTGCAGAGCCAGAATGTGGTTCTTTTTACAGTAAACGACAATGATGATCATGATGGGTGTGAAACTGGAACTCAATAAATGGAGCTTGCTATGCTTTTTAGCATTTTGATAGTATGGAGGGACTAAACCATTGTTATGCCATGAAGCTGTACGAGTCTATAAAGGGTTTCATAGGTTCTTCATCTTCATCATCTAAAGGTGG
>CANXYC010469059.1:0-24510 GCA_948193065.1 Aleurites moluccanus
TCAAAGTCAACAAAGATGGCTTATATATACATTTGATACACCAAATCCAAAACCAAAGCCAATAATCCTATACTTTGAGCTTATGATAGGAATTGTGAAACCTATTCATCTAACCATCCATTTCTTCATCATTTAATCCAATGGTTAGATTTAATCAAACCTAAAATAATGCCATAAGGTTGCATACATAATATAATTCCATATCTCAAAGGAAAAGACTATATTGCCTTTCGTTCAACTAAAGCACCTCAAGCACCTCAATTGAGCAGCTTACCGGGCATTATTTTTAATCGGGTTTATTTCTCTATCAAAACTTCAAATAAATTAAATAACATCATTTTCATGTCCTAATTTTATTTTCTACCTTCAAATATCATGTTTATTTCCATAAAACTCAAAGGGGTGTGAAATGACCATTTTACCCCCAATTCACTAAAAATTGAGTTTTTCTCGATTTCTTCCTAACAGCCTTTAAAGCACTTTTACATGAATAAAACTTTCTAAAACATGCACATTTACTTAATTTAAGCATAAACATGCATAAATACACATCATATAAAAAAAGAAGAAACCTCTTAGGTTTGCCGTTTAAAGCTTAAGTTCTAAGCCTTTAAGCTAGGGTGTTACACATTTCCCGTGCCCTAGGACCGTCGCGATATGAGAAACCGGGTCATGATAGAGATGGTATCAGAGCACTAGGTTTATAGAATGTGAATCTAGGTAATAGATGAATAGTGACTGTATTACAGAGGAATAGTGATTAGTTACAGAATGGGGTAGAATTAAGTATACCATGGAGCATAGGATTTCCTTTGTCATCTATTGCTGTTATCGTCTATTATATGTCTATATTTTGTGTTTTTACTGTATTCTGAGGTCGTTTACATTTTTCCTGACAAATTACAGAGATGTCCGACAATAGAGACAGAGACACCAGAGAGGCTGAGGTTGCCTCCAATGAGTCCTTAGTGAGGGAGATATCAGTATTAGAGAGTCCGTCTCAATCCTGACAGACTATAGAGGACACAGAGAGGGGAGATGACCCATGGAGGGTAGAGATGATTAGAGGTATGATGGAGTTAAGGAGGGAGTTAGCTGATTTCAGGAGGGAGAGACAGCAGGCACAGCCACCTCCTGCTCCTGCAGTAGTACCTCCACCAGTTATGCCTGAGGCAGTGGCATCGGCTCCTGTGCAGCCAGTGGGGGCTCAGAGGGAGCCAGCTGCACAGGGAGGTAGGAGAGAGATAGAGGAGGGAGGAGTTTCCATGTTTAGTTTTCTGAAGCTAAACTTACCAGAGTTCAGAGGGGATAAAGGTACAGATCCTTTTGATTTTCTGGAGGAGGTGGAGAAGGTAGTTAGGAGACTACCTTGTTCTGAACTGAGATCAATAGAGTTGGTGGGTTTATTGCTTAAGGGTAAGGCCTGGAAATGGTTCTCGAGACATATGGAGACCAAGCTATATGGAGAGCACCCACCTACTTGGGCAGAGTTTCGTCAGGGTTTGATTAATGAGTTCATCACTGAGGGTGTTAGGACCCATAATTTGGTCAGATTTGAGCAGCTTAAACAGGGGGATCTATCAGTAGAGGAGTATATCGAGGAGTTCATCCGGCTGAGCAGATATGCTGCCCATATAGTACCTACTGAGGTAAATCTGATCAGCAGGTTCAAAAGGGGATTGCATGCTGCCTTGCATAATGCTCTACTTGCTACAGACTTCACTTCTTTGACCACAGTAATTGACAAGGCTATACAGATGGAGGAAAAGTATAAGACTGAGAGAGCTAAGAGGGAACAGAAGAGGAAGGGTGGTCCAGGATCACAGGTTAAGAAGGGGGAGAGCATCTCCCACCCTATTCATGTTGAATAGGTACCCTGATTCGAGCAGAGATCATTTGGGGGTAGTTAGAGGAGGAGATTGCAGAATAGGGGACAACTTATGGTACGATCTACACCTACTTACTCACAGGGCTCATCTAGACCAACAGTACAGGTACTTGGTATGCCAGTTTGTGGGTATTATGGACGGAGGCAAGAAGGGGAGTGCCGGTTTCAGTCAGGGGCATGTTTGAGGTGTGGCCAGCAGGGCCATTATATTAACACTTGTCCAGTGAGGGCTGATCAGCAGCCGTCAGTCATAGTTTCACAGCCAGTGGTATAGACCAGTCAGAATATGGATAGAGAGACTACAGCTAGAGGTAGAGGCGAGGGAAAACAGGCTCCCAATGGTAGTCAGGCTTTAGCTGGTAGGGGCCAGGGAAGAGTTTTTGCTGTTAATACCCAGGAGACACAAAGATCTGATGATGTATAGATAGGTGACTTGAATAGGGAATGATGTAACAGATGCATTGATTGACTTTGGTACCTTACACTTTTGGATTGCATCAGTTAAATAGAGAGAGATAAATTATTGAATGTGTCTTAAAGACAATTGCACTTATGGGGGAAAAATGTATAAGTGAATTATGGTTATCTGAGATGTGATATTGGAATTTATGGTAATGTTTTACTTTCTAATTTGAAGAGTTATCTGTGTTGCAATTAATGTAATACTTAGTATTGAATGGTGAATTGTTCATCGAGTAGTTATTGATTTTTAAGAGAAGAAAGTCAGATTTCGATTGCCAGAATTTAAATTCCAAAATGATAGGTATGGAATTAGAATCAATTTCATTTCTATGATTCAAACTAAAAAGATAATAAAGAAGGAATTGTACAATGTATTTGATATATGTAGTGAATGTGTAAAAGACTTCAATAAGGATTGATTAGATACTTATGATCCGAGAAGTTTTTAATATATTTTCTATGCAGTTATAAAATACTATTCAAAGATTAATTAGATAGTTAAAAGTTAAGAAGAAAATGTACTTAATGACTGTTTAGAACCCGGTATGGACACTATAAGTTTCTGATATTGTAATTCGGGTTAATTAATGATTCAATTACATATATGGATTTAATGAATATAGAGTTTCAGTTATGTAATGGATAAGTTTATTAATGGCATTCTTATCTAATTTAAGAGTGAAGAGGAACATGTAGAGCATTTGGGGACTATGTTATAGACATTATGAGAGTATATGTCAAGTTGTCTTCATATCAATTTTAGCTAATTGGAATATGTTTTGTGGATCATATAGCACGTAAAGATAGTAACAAGGATAATTTTAAAAAGGTAAGGGCAATGATTAATTTACCTCAGTATATTAATGTTCTAAGGTTGTAGTTTTTGGAAAAAGGAAAATTCTACAAGAGATTGTAAAAGATTTTCCTAGGATTCCAACTTTGATTGATTAAGTTGACCGGTAAACAAGAGAAGTATCAATGGATATATGAATATGAAAGTATAGCTTCTAGACATAGAAGTTTTGCTTTATGAATGGTATAGAATAAACATTATCATCAGTGAATGATAATTTCATAGTGTACTGTAATGATTTCAAAATTTAATTAAGATGTGTTATAGAGGAATGATTACAAGTACTTCTTGATAGTTAGAGAACCATAGATAAACTACTCGATGTATGATTTGAAAATAGCAGCAATAGTATTTTCATTAAATATTTAAAGAATGATGTTAAGTATGAAAATGAAAGAATTCAGTATGTGTATAGTATATAATGCACATAGAAGAATATGAATCTTAGGTAACGAAGATGAGTTAATTGTTAAAGAGTGGTGATTGTGAAAATTTTGTCATTCGAGTAAAGTTAATACTGTGACAGATGTTCTTAGTCAAAAGACTATGGGTAGTATAATTCACATCTTTATTGTTAAAGGACCACTGAAGTATGCAATGAATGAGTAAATTGATATGGACATGAGTTGGATTTGGATCCCAGGATCAAAACCAGACTCTGATATCCAAATTCCGGATTAAAATGTTACTAATTGATGATATTAAAGTGACACAAGATCGGAATCCATATCTTGTGAAGTTAAAGGAAAAAAAATGTTCAAAAGGATAAAACATTAATGTCCACAGATAAGGATGGTAATTTAAAATGTGATAAATAACTATGTGTGCCCAGTATTAAGGGACTATAAGATCGAAAGTTAAGGAAAGTCTATTATTGATGACATAATATGAAAGATAATGTGGCTAAGTCGTATCTAAAAGCTTAACCTATTAATAGGATAAGATTGAACATCAGAAGTCATCGAGTTGACATAAAAGATGTAGGTACTCAAGTGGAAATGGGGGCATAGTTTATTTATTAACTGTTGATAAAAGTTTCAAGCTATGAATACATCATTGTAATTCAATAAAGTATTCCATTCATAAACAGATGGACAATCTGAGCGGATGATGCAGACATTACAAATATGTTAAGGGTAAGTGTGCTAAAATTTAAAGGTTATGGTGATAAGTAATTGTCACTGATTGAATTTTCATATAGCAACAATATTAATCTTTTATTGGTATGGCTCCATTTGAAGCACTATATGGTAGAAAATGTAGATCCTCAGTGTGTTGAGTAGAGCCGGAGAAAGAAGTAGCTAGAGAGGCCAAAGTTGATCAGTGAGATTATGGAAAAAGGTTCCTATGATCAGAGAGCAGATCAGGACTGCCTTCAGTAGACATAAGGGTTGTGCAGATCCAAAAAGAAAGAAGGCTTATTTTGTATTGGTAATCCTGTTTTCCTTAATATCACTTATGAAAAGTATTATAGAAATTGGTAAGAAGGAAAGCTATCACTGAGATGTGTGAGACAGTTGAGGTATTGAAAGAATTGCCAATGTAACTTCCAATTTGGCTCTTTCTTTCAGTATGAACCCTATTTATCTAGTATTCCATATCTTGATTTTATGGAAATATGTGCCAGATCTGTTATATGAGTTGGAAGTATAAGTGTTGATATTAATGAAGAAAGGCCATAAGAGTAGAACTAATAGAAAGTGTAAATTATCAAGTCCAACAAAATTTAAAAATAAAAAGAGATGTCAATGGTAAATGTGTTGTAGAGGAGTCAGACTATGAATAAAGGTACATGAAAAAGTGAACAGATACAAAGGCTAAGTACATGTTCCTGTTGAAATACTGAGATGTGCATATTTTATTTAAATTCGAGGACAAATTTATTTATAGGGGGTAGAATGTAATACCCTATAAATTCCTAACTCATGTGCATGAATTAATTCTCAGTATGTGGTCCATTAGTCTTGAATTGATGGAAAATAATTTTAGAGACACAGTCAAAAAGCAAACTTGAAACTTTTTCAGAAATCGGCGGTGGCGGGAACACTGCCAAAAAATAAGCAGTCCGGTCAACGAAAGAATTTCTAAAGTTGATCTGGGGGTAAAAGATGACCATAATTTATGATTAATTTTGGTAAAAAGAAAGAAGTGAAAATCATTTAGGACCACTGAAAAAGCAAGTGATGGCATTTTTGTAAATAAAGGGAAATTCAAGGTGAATAGTGGAAAGTGGTCGGCTGGAGTTACAGAATGACTCCAGAACTATTTTCATAAATAAGGATAAATTAAAATAAGCCTAGTGACTCCTCTCTCTGATATCTAAATCCTGACAGATTTTCGGAATAAATTATAGAAGATTTAAGGACCAAAGTGTAAAGGATGGAACTTAAGGATTTAGTTGTAATTTGCCAATTGAGTTTGTCTTATATGGCCATCACCATTTTCGGTTTGCCATTTCCATTTTTGCCATCTTCCATTGCCGTGACCACCATTTCTTCATCTCCATCTTCCATTTTTCTTATCCCTTATAGATTTCTTTAGGATTTTGATGGAAAAATAGCAAATCAACCTAGTTAAACCCATTTCTACCATCAATTTGAAGGAAGGAACAAAGGATTGGGAGGAAAAACTTCATGAAGAATTTGGCCAACATGAAGAATTTGAGGTAAATGTTGTTTTGTCTCATTTGAATGATGATTTAGTGTTTATTTAGGTTGAATTGAATGGGTAATATGTTTAACTGCTTTAATTGTTGCTAATTTGATGGAATTCCTAATTTGTATTGGAAAATTGAAGTTGTATAGGATGATATGTTGAATTAGTGTTAGGAATTGCTAATTGATGTTAAGAAATGGTTAATTGGATGTGGATGGATAGCTAATTGATGGTTAATTTGATGTAGAATTGGAGATTTTGCAAGTTGAGTTTTCAAAGTAAGCTAAATTTGGGATTTCGGTGGAATTGGTGAATATAGCAAGTGCATTGGCTATTTGGATCATTAGGTGAGTTTACATTGCATCAAATAACATGTTTGAATCATTGATTTGATGAATTGAAACCTTTGGTGAAATCCTCTTCATGGCCGAACCCTGAAGCCCTAAATGTGCCTAAGTATTTGTTTAATTTTCCTTGATTTTTTAGCCAATTTGATCCATTTTATCATTGTTTAATTGTGTTTCTTTGATACCTATGCTTTGTTGAACAATGTGATTTGTTGTTGGATTGAATGGGCAAGCCAAATTTGCCACCAAACCTAACCTACTGGCTTGTCATTGTATGCCCACCAAGTGTTCGATGAAATGCCTAGTTCATTTGCCATCAGCCAATTGGTTTGCATGCCATAGGCCTACCAATTGAATGCCATTGTCGCCAGCGACATTGGCAAGCCAACTGACCTACCAATTTTGGCCACCAAACCAACTTTTGTTTCATATCTTTTCTTATTGCCATTCCTACTATTATTGATTGTCCATTGTATATGACATTGCCAATGAGCATAATGAATACTGTACTAACTGATACCGAACTGATTGTTATTATTTTGACTGTTATCTGGATGCCATTGTTGCTTATGGTATCCCTCTATATTGACCCTAATATGGTTTGGCAGAGCTACTGATTCGACAGGGTGGCAGGGAAATACTGTTGACCTTGTGCACATTGTATTACTGTACCCTAGCTAGGAGGGGTTATGGTCCTGGCCATAGGGCCTGATCAACCTTATGCTTATATGATACTGGTGACCTACATGGTCCTTATATATTGACTGACTGAAGATTGTATGATTTCTTTTCATATAGTCCATCCCATTATCTGTCTTTCCATATGTAACTGAGCTTATATATGATATTTCTTTGGTTTACTGTACCTTGACAACCATTTTGTATTCTGTTATTTCTTTGACTGGAACCATCGATTAATTATGCCTATTCTTTATTATGATGTATGTAAATTCACTGAGTATCATCCATACTCACCTTTTTGTTTGTTTAACCATTTCAGGAAAGGAGTAGGTTGCAGAATCTCGACGTCTGTCTTCCGTAGATTTCTGCTGCAGTCTATTCTATATAAATTCTGTATTTCTGTATTTATATTTGAGGTTTCTTTATCTAGCTGCTCCATGGGTATGTATGGGTTAGCTAGAAGATGAATGTTGTGTATGATATATTGATGATTATATTTTGAATTATATGATTGTTTATGATGTGATATGTGAATGATATAGCCAACTGCAGAATGCTTGACAGAATAACGGAATGAATACCAAACTTGCATAATGGATGGTAATTAATAATAAATGAATAATTACTTGAGGTTTATAGACTGTGCATATGATATTAGGTTATACGAGTGCTGGTCACCATTGGCATTTCCCGTGTCCTAGGAACGCCGCGGTCCGAGAAACCAAGTCGTGACATAGGCAAATGTGTTCTAAGGCATGCTTTTATACAAAAATCAAATGGCAATTTATATTTTAGTCCTTAAACTTTTATGAGTTACATTTTGATCATAATTTCTTCAATAATTTATTCTGACAATTCTGTCAAGATTTAGATTTCAAAGTGGGAAATTAATAGGCCTATTTTATTTTATACTTATTTATAAAAATAGTTTCAAAGTCATTCTGAAATTCAGACAGACTCATTTTCACTATTCATCTTAAAGTTCTATTATTTATGATTTTGCCATTGATTACTTTTTCAGTGTTCCTAAATATTTTTCACCTCTTTCTTTTTACTAAAATTACACATGCATTTATGTGATCTATTACCTCTTGGTTAGAATCAGAAATTCTTCTGTTGACAGAACTACTAATTTCTTGATAGTGTTCCCGACACCGCCGATTTTCGAAAAAGTAATTTGTTCGCTTCTAACTGTATCTCCAAAATTATTTCCCATCATTTTAATGCCTTTAAACCATATATTGAGAATTAAATCATGCATATGAGTTAGGAATTTCAAGGGTATTACAATTTAGCTCAGAATCCTGGTACCTTGATAGAAGGTGGCCAGCCCCATACCCATTAAGTACACCATCCTATAGCTAAAACTCATCGTTTTGAAGGAACAAATCTCATACCAAGGGAAATACCATAAAATATTATATAGATCCAGCTCCAATAACCAAGCTGTCTACCTGTGAGTCAAAGTGGATCAGGGTCCAATGCATGTAGTACCTAGTAGCAAAATAAGATAACCTATCTAGAGGACTAACTACCTAGAGATGATCCTTTAACCAAACCTAAGTCATCTCAAATCAGAAGTTAGAAACCAGAGGGGTTTTGACAGAAAAGAACCAAACAAAAGAAAAAGAGTTATACCTGAAAAATGATCGGATTCATACAATAGGACCCTTGCACTCAATAATTAGCATCCAAACTCAAAAGGTCTCAACCAGAATCAGACTCACTATAGTACACGCATGCTCCATTTGAGCTACCAGCTCCACTATCTCAATATCCCCCCAGCTAGGAGAACTGGAAAATAGACATCCAGTTGTTAGACAGAAAAGCAATGCAAGTGTCACATCTTGATTTCGAAACATCACGGTCCTAGTATGCAGGAGATGCCAGAGGCAATTGGCACTCGTAGAACCCAGTGCCAAATCCTATAATCAATTACTATCAATTTCTTAATTAAATTTCATTCTGGCATTCTATAGCCTGTCTGTAATTCATTCTGCACTTAGCTATAATTATCATCATCACATGCCATAACAATATTTAAACTCCATATTATGCCATATATACATATATAAAGTTTACTAAACCATTTATACAAATCCATGGAGCTACTAAAATATATACAAAAATACAATGTTAAATTAATTACATTGTCGAACCCAGTCTGCATAATTCCTCGAAAAAATAACAGTTGGGAATCTGCCTTCTACTTGGCACCTGGAAAAGGAAACAACTGAAAGGGGTGAGTATTAAATACTCAGTGAATCTAATATTCATCATCTAAGGAAATGGCTAGGATATCAATGAACAATAGGCAGATAATTAATAAATATCAATATGCACACCAATTACAGAATAAGGAATCAAAATATAGTGAAGGACTGTAGAATCAATAAACAAGTTAGTGAAGCTCAAATCATGTAGATAAGAAAGATGATGGGCCATGAAACTCATATAACATATGTCAATCACATATCAATATACATAAGACTGATCAAGTCTTATGGCTAGGATAATTAACTCTTCCCAGTTGGGTATCCAATATACAATGTGCACATCACCGACGGTATGTACCTGCTACCTCGTCATATCACATTATAACCAATATAGGTATAGAACAAGTCAATAGGTATCAATTAGCAACAATGATTTCATCAAGAATCAGTAGCTCATGAATAAATCAAATGAGAGTGCAATTAAGCAAATGAATACGCAATGGAAGTTACAATAAATAATGATATTAAGAATAGCAATTAACATTGGCAAGAATCATAAGTTGGACAATCAAAGTCAAGAAGTTGGCTCAATTGGCATGCCAATATCACTGGCAATAATGACATTCAAATGGTAGGCCTACGGGTAAAATCAAGTGGTAGGCCTATGGATTTTGAACTAGGAAATACATCAAACACTTAGTGTGCAATATTCATTAGATATTTTGGCAAAATTTTGGTGCAACATTGAAATTGCTTTAATATCAATCAACAAATACACAATGTAGGTTATTCAATAGGCCATAGAAACCCAACAATAAACAACATTTAAAGGTTCAAGTAGGCATAGAAAATCAAAGAAAAACAAGGCAAAAATGCAGGCGAAAATACCATCAAGGCATTCGGCCAAGGTGGCCTTTTTAAGGATGGGTTTCAATCAATATTTCAACACATTAGACATAGCAAATGATGGACATTTAGCTCACCTAACAGTTCAAATCACCTTGATTGCTTACTTTTCCACTAATTGCCTCAAAGTAGGCAAAAATCACAATCTTCCAATTATTTATGTTCTATATCAAACCAATCACAAATTATCCATCTATTAGCATCCAATTAACATAATCTAAGCTTATTAAATATTAACTAACACTAATTCAAATATTTAAATCACACAACTTTGAACTCAGATTTGGAATTTGAGAAAAAACTACCAAATGCATCAATTGATGTAATTGAACTCAATACCCATTCTAAACATTAACTAATACATCTAAATCAACCAATAAACCAAAGAAATCAACTCATTACCTTAGGTTGATGATCCACCCAAAATCCCACTTTAAAGTGATCTTGAATTTCTTTGATTTTCCAAGTGAATCAAGGTTGGAAATGGAAGAATCAAAGGTTAAATTAAGGTTTTTCTTTTGATTTGGCTTGAAAATTTGGTGCAGAAATGGATATAGTGTTCAGCCAAGGCAAGAAGAAGAAAGGAAAATGGCCAAAAATCTTCTAAGGCAAGCTTATATATTAAGAAAAATGGGCAAATTATATTTAGGTCCTTAAACTTCCTAATCATTAAACTTTGACACCACTTTCTTCTGTAATTTATTCTGTCTATTCTGTTGAGAATCAAGTTTCAAAGTGGGAACTGAAATGGCTTATTTTTATATGTACTTTATTATAAAATAGTTTCAGAGCCATTTTGGAACACATACAATGGGTTTCCTAAAATACTCCCAAAGTTTGACTTATTTATGATTTTTCCATTACTCTTATTTTCAGTATTCCAAAACATTTTTCAATATTCCTTCTAACCAAAAATTCACATATATATAGTTGATTCTCTACCCCCTGGTCTGAATAAGAAATTCATCAGTCAACCAGACTACTATTTTCTGGGCAGTGTAATTAACACTGATATTTTTCGAGACAGTATTGCAAATGTGACCTGATTGAGGTTCAAATAAATTTCTTAATTATATCAGTGTTCCCAGTCTGTTAATTAATTATTTTACTGTGTTCTTATGGACATTTGCTAGGGTATTACAACAAGCATCCTAAACTTCTCCCTCATAGGATCCTCAAGGTCCTGAAACTTAATAATCTCTGCAGTGAGATAAACTCTATCTCCAAAAACCATTGAACTAGCTAGATCATGTCCCAAACCAAACAGTTTCCTAAAAGATAGGAAATGCCTAAGCCTAGATTCTAGAAAAGCCAAAGTAGCAACCGGATTGCTACCCAGAATAGTATTGAACTCCTCATAAGTGGGGTACATCTCCTCCATCATAACTCCAAAGTAGAACACATGGTCAACAGGATCCCAAGTTCACACAAGCATCCAGAAAGTCCTAGTCTACTTTTACTCCCCTCAGGCTTAAAACAAAACTGATCCCATACCTATTTAAATTCATCTATTCAACCTTATCCAAGTACTTGGTCCATAGGAACATATAGTGACTAAATTAGGGCTCAATTGGAAAATAATATTAACATAGAAAGCATAGAGAATTCAAAAAAAAAAAAAGTCTGAAAAGAAAAAGGATGAGTCATGAATGATTTTCGCAGAGCAAAAAGGGCTATATATAAGCAAAAACATATCTTGAACGGATTAGGATTTTGGTGGCAACATGCTTTGGATCTGGCGACACCGTCAGTTGTATAAGCTGCCATTGGTGATAACTCTTCCCTATTTCAGTGGTAGCTCCTCCTCTAGCTGATGGTAGCTCTCTTTCTTCCTGTTGGCAACTCTGTTTTCTTGGGTTTTAAGCCGTAGGACTCCTGAACATAATTTTTAAGGCATTTTAGAACATGCATTGCATAAAAATTTAAGCATGATCTTACATCAAGGTTGTATAAAGAAATATCAATTGCATAAAAATCCATTTAAAATAGAGGGTATATAGCCATCATAGCATGCATACATCCATCAAGCATAAAATTATAAGCATTAGGTACATCTAAAAAATTTAGAAAAGTTCAGAAAGTAGAAAACAAAAAGCAGAATCAGAATCTTAGCCTCTGATCCTTCGACAACGAGGATCCTCTTGCTGATGGGCCCGTCTGTCAACCTCCATCTGATTAGGTAAGGAAGTGATAGGCATCTCCATCCGGCACCCCATATGATAAGTTTGCCAAATATAACCAGTTAGGACCTATATTAATACAGTGAAAAATATAAGCAACACAAATTACCAAAGGATCATTTTCGAAGGTAAGAAAAAGGCACATACCACAATGTTCTCAAGGAAGTCTAGGGTAAGAGGATGAACTGTATCCAGGACATAGTAAGTTCTCATATGATCTTTGCCTCTGATATAAGGAATCTCTCCAATAATCGCCAAAAAAGGTTAAAGGCAACCTCTTCTTTGTTTCCTGCACTGGAACTCAGATCCCCAACTGCTGTAGGAGCCATAGTAGATTCTCCTATGATAGGAATGTTAGGCTGAGCAGAAGGTCTAGTAAAATGAGCAGTAAGTTGACATGGATCCCCAACACAACCCATCAAATGGGTCTGACAAAACTCTATATAAAGAACCTCAAGCTCAAAAAATAAAAGCATGGGTGAACCGATATAGGACTCCTCTGAAGCATGGATGTTAGAATCCCATCTCATATCAACTGGAGGATATTTAAGGATAGCCCACTTCCCCAATGTCTAAAATTTGACTCTCTTCCCCATATAGTAGTCTGTAGAATGGAGAGCAAAGTAGCACCCGAGAAAATGACATAAGATAGCAGTTGTGTAGCATAATTGACATTAGATCAATCCTGGTCACAAAAGGGGTCATCCACCTCTACACAAGCAAGTCATAGTCAAAACTTTAAATTATAACTAAAAGAAGGAAAAAGAAGAAAAAAACTAGGAAGGAGCCAGACTACCAAAGAATACTTGATAGTGCAAAAGTCACACTTGGGCGTCCCATCATATGTTCTCTGTTCCATCTGATACCAACAGGGAACACATCCAGTCGAGGTCCATCCAATATAGGAATAAGAGTGGGAAAATACTCATAAGCCCAGAGCTAAAAAGTGGCAACATAGTCATAACAAACAGATAGTCATAATAAGCAAACAATTAGACAAATAGATGGTCATAACAATCAGATAGTTGGATAAGCAGTGTAATACCCAATATATGAATTACATGGTAAAGATCAAATGTGATAGGAATAGATGTATCTTGGATGGTACTTATTAGAGATTTTGTCTGTTTGTGCATGATACATGATATAGAATGCTATATTGAGTATTGATTACTCCTAGAATGTATTTATGATTAGTTATGTATGGAATTGAGATGTTAGACATATTTACGTTTGAGTTTTGTACAAATTAGAATGGAGAAACATGAGAAAGTCTCACCATCAGACATTCAAGGGCATGAAGATAGTTACTGCCTGAATTTCAAAATTTCTCAGATGACCTTTACGGGCGTGAGGCTTACCTTCACGAACGTGAAAATAATTTTTTGTCCCAGACGTGAACAACTCTTTCATGGTCGTGAAGCCCTTCTTCATGGGTGTGAAAGTGTCGGGCTTATATATATGATAGCTCTGTTTTCCATTTCAAACTCTTCTATTTTCAACTCTTATTCTCCTCTTTCTTTATAAATGGTCCCAACTACCTACAAACTCATTAAAATTCATCCTCTAACATTTGTTTCATCACAGTAACACAAGAGAGAAGGATTGATACATTTAAGAACTTTAAGAATCCAAATATTTCAAGAATCTCCATTCTAGGGTTTCAAGATAATTCTCTCAAAACTCATTTCAAAGTTCAAGTTAAGCTAATCTATGGCTAGAATAGATGATTATAAGTTATGTATAGATGTTCAAGAGACTTAAACTATTATGAATTACATGAAATGTCCAAGGATCTAAGGTTTTGGATGAATAGTAGCTATTCATCCCAATATTTAATGTTCTTATAAAAGATGTTAAATGGATGTTAGGAAGCATAATAGGACTTCTCAAGATGATTAAATCATAAGGACTACAACAATATGAACATGTATGATTAAACCTTAATTTGTGAATATTGGGATTTTGATTTAGGAATGGAAACCACAAGAGACTAAGGAATAATTCATGTTTCTCATATTATAAGAGACAATATTTTGCAAGGAATTGCTTTGAGGTAAACATGAATTATGTTAATGTATGCTAGCATCAAAGCAAACTTGGTGGTATCTAGCCTAGGCTTTGGTGGCAGTGCCAAGCCTCAATGCAAGTGGCACCAAATAGAGAATGTGAATCAAATATCAATTTTCAGTCTGGTTTTCCCTCAAATGTTTCCTTATAAATACAAGGCTTAATCTTCTTGAGTTACACACCAGCTTTCCTTGAGTTACTGTAATACCCTATCTATATGCATAACATATTTTTATGAAATAAGTTCTCAGCATGTGGATTAAAATTATCGAAATGGCTAATGATAATTTTAAAAACTCAGTTAGAGTGAAAATGAGAACATTTTTTGAAAATCGTCGGTACTGATATCGCTGCCGCAAAAATGGCAGTACGGTCGATGGATGAATTTATAAATTTGGATTGAGGGTAAATGATAATGTATATTCATGTGTGAATACATTAAAAAGAAAGATGAGAAAAATATTTAAGAACACTGATAAAGTAAGCGATGGCAAAACTGTAAATAAAGAGAACTTTGGGGGCATAGTGGAATTTCGACAGTTTGAGTTTCAGAACGGCTCTGAAACTATTTTAATTAATTACTATTAATAAAAATAAAATGTTTGAACATTTACTTTGAATTTCAATTCCCGATAGAATTGTCAGAATAAATTACCGAGTGAAAAGGACCAAAAGAGAAATTTGCCATTTTTGTCTTACTATATAAGCAAGACTTAGAAAATTTTTGCCCATTTCTTCATGCTTCATCCATGACTTCCATTCTTCCTTTCCAATTCAATTTTTCTTTGATTTTGTGAAGAAAAATTGTTGAAATCTTAAAACAAAAACCATACAAACCTTAATCCATCAAATTCAATCATAGAAATTCAAGGAAAATCAAGAACTCCAACAAAGGGATTTTCAGCCATTTGAGGATTTTTGGGTAAGTTGTTTAATTGTTGGTTTTTATGGTTTAATTAGGTTGATTAGGTGTTGGTAGGATTGGGTAAATGGTTTAATTGCACCAATTGATGCATTAAACAATTTTTCCCAATTTTCAAAGTTGTAATATTTGATTTTCTGCATATGAGTTAGGATGTATAAATTGGCTATATAATAAGTTAATTGGATATTTATTGGTGTTTAATTGATATTCGTATTGTTGTAGAAAATTCGATTGGAGAAAATTGTCGATTTTGGCCCATAACGAGGAATTGAGGAATTGGGTGGCGAAGAAAGTTTGCTAGGTGATTTGGAGTGTTAGGTGAGTATTTTATGCATCAAATTACATGTCTAAATGTTATAATGACAATTGGAATCCATATGCAAAATGGCCATTTTGGCCGAACCCTATTTGTGTAAAATGCCTGATTTTTGTGCTTTGGTGTTGCACTTATTTTCCATGCCAAATTGATATGATTGTTGAAGATTATTGAGTTGTGGTTGTTTCCTATAAATTGCTTTCCATATGTATGTCTGTTGATAATTGGGGCAATGTCAATATTGCACCAAAACCATGCTGAAAAATCCGTAGGCCAACCATTTGAATGCCACCGTCGCCAGCGACAATGGCATTCCAATTGCGTCAACTTTTTGGCCGCAAAAGACCATTTTATGTTTTTTTCCATTTTTGGTCGCTAGACCTTTGGTCATCGTTTAATCGATTATTATTGATGTCTTATTGACTTTAGGCTCATTAAATTGATTTCTAATGAGTTATTGATACTTACCGATGCCATTAGTTGAAATGGTATCTATTTATGTGTTTATCGCTTCTATTGATTACGAGGTGATTTGACAGAGCTATCATTCTGACAGGGTAGTGAGTTCATGCTGTCGGCCTTATGCATATTGTATTGATTGATATCCTCTACTAGGAAGGGATGTCCTAGTCATAAGACCTGATCCGTCTTATGTTATATATATATATATATATTGTGATTTATGCTTGGAACATTTCTATGCGTTTCATGGATCTATATCTATCATTTACATCTTGTCCATATGATATGTGCTTCTTGAATGTGATTGCTTACTTACAGTCATATTCTGTACTTGATTCTGTATTACAAACCTTCTGGCAGTTTGATTCATTTATATCATCTGCTTATTGCTTATTGATGTTCCATTATCCATTTTATTGGTCGATGCATATTAGATTCACTGAGTATCATTTATACTCACCTTCTCACTGTTTACCTTCTCAGGTGCAGAGTAGAAGGCAGATATCCCAGCTCTTTTGGCTCTCTGTGGATTCTACAGTCTCATAGCAGTATAATTATATTAAACACTGTATTATTTTTGAATGTTCATATCCTAGCTGCTCTTTTATATGGTATAGTTAGAGTATGAATATGTATGTATGGGAATATTTGAGATTATTATTGATATGATCATAGTATTTACACAATGAATGGCAGAGTGACAGAATGAATAGTGTTTATGTGAGTGAATGGTTATATTTCCTGTTATGTGATTGATGATGGGTAAATGTGTTTCTGCTGCGATTTTGTGATTGCATTGTAGTTGGTGGGTTCTATGGGTGCCAGTGGCCTCGACATCTCCTGCACCCTCGGACCATCTTGATCTAAAAATGGGTCGTGATAGTTACATACTGACTCTTATTGAGTTACAGAATAGCTAAGTAGAGTTTTCCTTAGTTGGCTCTCCTTTCTCCCTCAATACTCAACTTTCTCTATCATAAGCGGTTCGCTTCTCTTTGATTTTGAACCAATTCTCCAACTCTCCTTGAGTTGGAGGAATAGAAAACCTAGAGCGATCTCTCTTTAAGTCAATCTAGAATCATCACCATCGTACCAATCCTGGTGAACTCTAAGAAGGCATCCCTCGCAATCCAAAGTAAAACTCAGATCTGGGCAAACTCTAAGGAGGCATCCCACGTAATCCAAAGTGAAACTCCGATTTGAGAAAACTCTAAGAAGGCATCCCTCGCGACTTTTATCAAATTCAAATTGAAACTCTAATCTGGGAGAACTCTAAAAAGTCATTCCCTACATCCTTTACCAAATTCAAAGTGGAACTTCGATATAGGCGAACTCTAATAAGCCATCCCCCACAAAGCAAAACCTGACCCCTTATAAGAAGATGTCTCTCTCAAACCAAGTTGTCGTATTCGTACCTCAAAATTAATTGATATGAATCAATTAAAAGAACCATAATCAATTTTTTCTTAAAATCAAAACAACTCATCTTTGAAAGAAGGGATAGTTGTATGAGTTTTGATTCCTATTTAACAGGATACACAAGTAAGCTGTTTCATAGCTTTAAATCTAAGAACACCAAAAATTCTCTTTCTTTTTTTTTCAACTGAATATGTTTTTATATTGTTTTAGGGAATGTGTAATTAACCTAAAATTCCTATTGAGAGCTAGAGTTATCATCCCTTGTTATTGGCTTTTGATGTAATAAACTTTTTTTATTTACTTTATGTATTTTAAAAATTATATTGTATGTCATTCATGCATTGTATAAATTTCCATCTTATAATTTTTTTTTATGAAATCTAATTTTTATAAATCAATTATTAAATGATAAGTCAAAATGAGAGTTATTGTAAACCAAAAACCTAGTCCCCGAGCTCAATCCCGGTTCGAAGATCTAATGATTTTATCCATGGGTTATGTTTTGGAGTCAAATCGAGTTTTTATTTCTTTTTCCTTAAAAATGAAGTTAGCGACTATATAAATTTTTGAAACAAAAGTTTAAAGATTAATTTGCAAATGTAAGGCAAAAACTGCCTTCAGTTCATGGGAAACCGCCCCTTAATGGGCATCGCAGTCCTCGGGCGAGGCTTCACAAAAATGTACCGATCAATTCCCCCACACTTAATGTCATGACCCACTTTTGGGCCGACGGTCCTAGGGCATGGGTAGACCTTAGGTCACCAGAAACCCGTAGAACTCATCCAGTTATCAATCATGCAATCAATCTTAATTCATTCATTAATGCTTAAATTCTATTTATTACTTATAAATTTTATAGAAATTTTGCCAGAATTTCCTTTGAAATTTTAACCTTAATCCCGACCCAAAACTGGGTCTCTCAAAAATTTCACAGCCTGCACTAAAATTATTTTCACACTCCCAATAATTTGCCATCCTTATACCCTCAACTTCACAGTTCAACAGACATACATGGCACTTTTAAATTTATTTTTCAAAAGATATGAATTTCATTTTATTATATTTCAGTATCACTGTCTTGTATCAATCATTAAGCATTACACATTATAGTTTGAATGCCACTGAAACATCATTTGTTTCACTGTTCATATATCATTATAATACTTAATCATTTAATTACACTCGGTACCATGAAGCTCTATGAATTAACATTTATGACTTTTAGAGAATAAAATTCTACCTTGATGAACTTGACATTCCAAGTCGAAAAAGGAATTGACTTGGAATCATCTTCCTCTATATCATCCCTATAAAAATTATAAACCACTATTTGGTGAGTATAAAAATACTCAGTGAGCATGTATACATCATTAAACAAGAGATATAAACATATGATAACAAAAGATATCAATAGAAGTCAAGTGTCAATAAATATGATGAAGAATATCAGTATATTCAATTAGCTTGTCAAAGGTTAATTAATTTGCACACCAAATATCTTTGGAAGTTTGGAACAGGTAACAATTAAATCTATGATAAACAATAATTGATGAAAGAATGTCCATCAATGGTAAGCAATAAGACATAAGCTTGGAATCAATGAACAAGTAAATAATACTCGTATCATGTAGATAAGATAGATAAAGGGCCATAACACATATAATCTCATATCAATCTCATATCAATATCATATCAATTTCATATCATGTACATATGGCTGATCGGACCCTATGGCTAGGACAGTTAACCCTTCCCAGCTAGGGTATCACATATAGTTAATGTGCACATTGCCAAGGTATGTACCCACTACCCCGTTGGTGAGGCAGCTCTATCAAATCCACATGTAAATAGGCCAATGGAATCAATAACAATATCAAGTATTCATTAGGAACATTACGGTACAATGTCTTTCAATTGATATATATGGGCTTACTTGACAATCAATATCAAAACATTTCATTAATCATGTATCGGTTTCTTTTCTTGATATAAGGGTAGCAATTAATAATAAATATCATGGTATATGGTTAAACATTTGGTATGCATACTTGCAATACCCTAGAAAGTTATAACTATCATGCATGGATTAATTCTCAATATGTGGTCCATTAGTCTTGAAATGGTGGGAAATAATTTTAGAGACACAGTTAAAATACAAACTTGAAACTTTTCCGGAAAGCGGTGGTGTCGGGAATATTGCAGAGAAATTAGTAGTCCGATCAACGGAAGAATTTCTGAAGTTGATATGGGGGGTAAAAGATCATCATAATTTATGTTTAATTTTGGTAAAAAGAAAGAAGTGAAAATCATTTAGGAACACTGAAAAAGTAATTAATGGCAAAATGGTAATTTTAAGGAACTTTAAGGTGAATAGTGGAATTTGGTCAGTCGGGGTTACAGAATGACTCCGAAACTATTTTTATAAATAAGTATAAATTAAAATAAGCTTATTAACTCTCAAACTATTTTTATAAATAAGTATAAATTAAAATAGGCTTGTTAACTCTCCACTCTGATAACTAATTCTAGACAAAATTGACAGAATAAATTACAAAAGATTTTGGACCAAAGTGTAATGGATGAGAATTCGGGGATTTAGTTGTAATTGACCAAATTGATTTTTCTTTATATTTTTTCCTTAGCTATTTTCGGTTCATCTTATTCTTCTTTCTTTGGTGTGAGCTGAAACCACTTTCTTCCTTTTCTTCCATTGATTCTTCTCATTTCTTATAGATTTCTAAAGAAAGTTGATAGAAAAATAGCAAATCAACCTAGCTTAACTCATTTCCATCTTCAATTTGTAGAAAGGAGCTAAGGATTTTAAGGAATAATTACTTGAAGCATTCGTCCAACTAGTGAACTTGAGGTAAGGAATTGTTTTGTTGAGTTTAATTGATTATTTAGATGTTATTTAGGTTGAATTAGATGGGTTTAAAGTTAATTTGTGTTAATTGATGCTATTGAATGGAAATCCCTAAATTGGTTTGGTTAAATTGAAGTTGTAGGAGATGAGTTTATGATTTAGTATTTGTATTGGCTAATTGATGTTAGAATATGTTAATTGGATGTGAATAGATGATTAATTGATGGTTTATTTGATGTAGAATTGCATTTGAAATCAAAGTGTTTTATAAAGGCCATTTGGAGAAAATGGTGGGAATTGAGCTATTCAAAGTGCTTTGGAAGTTTAGGTGAGTCTATAATGCATCAAATAACATGTATAATTGATTGAATTATTGATTGGAACCTTGCCCTAAAACTCCTCATTTGGCCGAACCATGTTGGTACTATTCGTTCATTGGAATTTGCTTGGTTTTGCTTGGTTTTCCTTAGCCAATTTGATCCATTTTGATGATGTTTAATCTTGTTTCTTGAATGCCTATACCTTGTTTGACAATGTGACTTTGTATTTGTTGAATTGGGCAAGTCAAGTTTATAACCTAACCTAACCTATTGGCTTGCCATTGTATGCCCACCATATGTTTTATGAAATGCCTAGTTCATTTGCCTTTAGCCTATCGGTTTGTATGCTATAGGCCTACCATTTGAATGCCATTATCGCCAGTGATGTTGGCATGCCAATTGACCTACCATTTTTCGCCACCAAACCAACTTTTGTTCAATTCCTTTGTTGTTTGCCATAACCTTTATCCTTGCTTATACATTGTATTTTGCTATAATATTGGTTCATATACTACTTGATTTGAAAGTTATTGATTATATTAACAGTGGCGATAACATTATTGCATAATAGTGTCTATTGACATGTTATCCATTTCTATTTACCTAAATGTGGTTTGACAGAGCTGCCTCACCGACAGGGTAGTGGGTACATACTGTCGACAATGTGCACATTGATATTAATGTCCTAGCTGGGAAGGGTTATTGGTCCCGGCCATAGGACCTGATTAGTCTTATGCCTACTTGATATGTGATCGACTGTGTGATTACACATAGTCTATGTGTTTCATGGCCCCTCTGTCTGTCTTACCATATGATTTCTATAACTTGATACGACCATTGTTATTCCTATTGACTACTGATACTGATTCTGTAAATTTATATGATTGATACTGTACCATTATTCTTTATCATGTATAAACCATTAATTCAGCCTATATTTCTTTGATGATGCATATAGATTCACTGAGTATCATCTATACTCACTGTTTATTTGTTTACCCAGTTCAGGAGAGGAGTGGGTTACAAATTCCTGTCTTCTGTCATCCGAGGATATCTGCAGTCAGTTATCTGATGTATATATTCTGACATTACTGTATATTTATTTTGGTGTTCATTATCTAGCTGCTCCATGGGGTATGTATGGGTTAGCTAGGAGATGAACATATGTATATATTGATGATGAGATATTGAGTATATGATGATGCATGATATGATAATTTGAATGGTTATAGCCAATTGCAGAATGATTACGGAATGCATGACAGAATAACAGAATGAATGGTAACTAATTAAAATGAATAATATATTGAGGTTTATAGATTGTGCATGTGATACTGGGTTCTATGGGTGTCGGTCGCCATTGGCATCTCCCGTGCCTTAGGACCGTCGCGGTCCGAGAAACCGGGTCGTGACAAAAACCCATGGAGTAGCTAGGATATGAACATACAAAATAACATTCAGTGTTTAAAATAATTACACTATCTAAAACTGCAAAATCCACAGAGAGTCAAAAGTATTGGGATTTCTATCTCCTACTCTGCATCTGAGAGGGTAAACAGTGAGAGGGTGAGTATATATGATACTCAGTGAATCTAATATGCATCGACCATTAAAATGAGTAATGAAATATCAATAAATAATAGGCAGATGAAGTAAATGAATTGATCTGCTCAGAATATCTGTAATATATAATCAAGTACAAAATATGACTGTAAGCAAACAATCACATCAATAGAATGCATATCATATGGAAAAGATGGAAATGACATATATAAAGTCATGAAACGCATAGAAATGTGTCAAGCACAAATCACACACACACACACACACACACACACACACACACACACACACACACACATATATAAACATAAAACTGTACGAGTCTTATGACTAGGACATTCCTTCCTAGTACAGGGTACTATAACAATACATTGTGTACAAAGCCGACAATATGAACTCATTACCCTGTCGGAACGACAGCTCTATCAAATCACCTCGGAATCAATAAACACATCAATAAATACCATTTCAAAATAATAGCATCACCAATATCAATAACTCATCATAAATCAATTGAATAAGCAATATAGTCAATAAGACATCAATAATAATCGAATATAAGATGATCAAAAGTCTAGCAACCAACAATGAAAACAAACATAAGTTGGCCATTTACAGTCAAAAAGTTGACTCAATTGGCATGCCATTGTCACTGGTGACGGTGGCATTCAAATGGTTAGCCTATGAATTTTTAGGCTAGGCATTTTATCGAATACTTGGTGTGCTACCAACAAAAGACATTTTGACATGGTTTTGGTGCAACATTGACATTGCTCCAATTGTCAACAAATATATACATTTAAAGCAATTCCATAGGCAACAAACATAACTCAATAAACATCATCAAGTATATCAATTTGGCATGGAAAAACAAGTCCAAAACCAAGAACAAAAATTAGGCAATTTGCCCTAAACATGGTTCGACCACTTTGGCCATTTTGCACAAGGATTCTAATTGGCATTTTATTAATTTAGACATGACAAATGATGCATATTAAACTCACCTAGCACTTCAAATCTTCTAGCAAAATTGCTTTCCTACCAAATTCTTCAAATTTTTCAAAGTAGACAAATTTGACAACTTTCTTCAATTGAATTTTCTACAACAATGTGAACATCAATTAATCACCAATAAACATCCAATTGACTTATTCTATATTCAATTTATACATCCTAACTCATTTACACAAAATTCATCCATACAACTTAGGTTTAGGGTTTGGAAATTGGGCAAAAATTCTTACTGCATCAATTGATGCAATTAAACCATTTACCCAATCTAACTAACATCAAATAACCCTAAATAAACCATAAAATCAAACAAAGCAATATTATACCTCAATTTCTTGATTTGGATGAAAATTCCAATACTTGTGTTCTTGAAATTTCTTGATTTCTATAGATGAAATTTGATGGAGGATGGATTATATGGTGTTTATTTCAAGTTTCCAACAATTTCTCTTAACAAAATGTGAGAAAAATTAATTGAAATAGAGAAGAGAAATTTCGGATGGAATGAAGAACATAGGCAAAAATTTTCTAAGGCAAGCTTATATACTAAGTCACAAATGGCAAATTTTCTTTTGGTCCTTCAACTTTCCTTAAATTATGCTTTTGCCACATTTTCTTTCGGTTATTTATTCTGACAATTTCACCGGGATTTGGATTTCAAAGTGAATGTTCAAACATCTTATTTTTATTAATACTATTTAATAAAAATAATTTCAGAGCCGTTCTGAAACTCAGACTGTCGAAATTTAACTATACCCCTAAAGTTCTCTTTATTTACGGTTTTGCCATTGCTTACTTTATTAGTGTTCTTAAACATTTTTCTCATCTTTCTTTTTATTGTATTTACATATGCATATACATTATCATTTGCCCTCTTGCCAAAATTAGAAATTCATCAGTCAACCGTACTACTATTTTTGCGGCAACGATATCGACACCGACATTTTCCAAAAAAGTTTCTCGTTTTCGTTCTAACTGAGTTTTCAAAATTATCTTTAATTATTTCAATAATTTCAAACCATATACTGAGAACTTATTTCACAAAAATATAATATGCATTTGTAGGATATTACAACCATACCCACATTTCATATAGGTAAATTAAGTTAAGTTGTCATATTTTGGTATACTGGAATTAATTATACAGTTATTACTTTCTATTATATATATACAACTCAAATTCTTTAAACAAAAACCATTGAGCTTCTACTGAGTTCAATACCAAAAAGCTGAGATAATACATAGATAAATGCAGTTCGCAGTAGAGGAAGACTGTAGCTGGAACCGCGTTTATCTATCGATTTGCTAAAAAGAAAAACAACCACTAAAAGAGGTGAGACAAAGCTCAATGAATAACATATATATATATATAT
>CANXYC010469068.1:0-13499 GCA_948193065.1 Aleurites moluccanus
TATGTGTCTATATAATTTTTAATCCAAAAAAAAAAAACATACACACACAAGCTAAATATATATATATATATATATATATATATATATATATATATATATATATATATATATATATATATATATATATATTTCAATAATTATATATATTTTATTATATATATTTCAATAATTATATATATTTTATAAAAAACTGAATTAATGATTCAAAATATATCAGTTCGATTAATTTTATAATTTTGATTTGATCTGATTCGGTTTAATTTTCAAATTTTAAATTTAATTGATTAAATTCTTTTTAAATTTTGATTTGATTTAAACCGAATTCACCGAATGATTATCCCAACATATAATGGAAGATCAACTGGTATAACTACTAAAAACTAGTTGAAGCTCTTAATTTATTTCAAAGATAAACACTACCCTAGATTAAAACAAGTTGTTGGGGCTGTCATCGAAAATAACTCCAATACTTGTCCTAGATCTAAAATTGAAACACTAATGGAACCCACAAGATAGAGAAAATTCAAGGCTCAAAATTATTTTTTCTCTTTCACTCTTTCTTTTTCTCCTCCATTATATCCTTTTTTATTTTTTTTTGTCCTTATAAAAACTTCATGCTTTTTTTTTTCTTCCCCTTCCTATTTTTCTTTCTTTTTTTTAATATTCTTTTCTTTTCTCTTGCATTTTCTGACCAAACAAGTTTTGTAATTTTTTATATTGGAAACCAAACAAGTTTCTATTCTTTTTAGAGCATTTTCTCGACAACCATTCAAGTAAAAGCATGTTGGATATTGATTTGTGTTTTCATGTAAAAGAGATTCATAGAAAAATGTTGTGATGTATTTGTGGAGATTGTGATTTCACTTTTGAATAAATTTAAGCATAAAAGTGATATTTTAATGGGTGTTACATATTGAAAGTGGAGAAATGAATTTTTTTTTAAGGAAAAAGAAGGGAAAGTAATAGGGAGAAAATTGAGGGAAGCTAAAGAGGTGATGCTGGTATTTTCGTACTCCAGCTAGTAATTCAAATTAAATTTACTTAATTAGAAAAATTTTATCCCTCCATGGAGTTAAGGAAAAGTTCTTGTTGGAAATAGGAGTCAAGGAACAAAGCAAGGATGAAAAAGAAATGCAAAAATAAAACATCAAAGGCCTTCTTATCATTTTAGTGGAGGTGAGCCCAACAGTTGCAAAAAACAAGCCCAAAATTAAGAAGAGCCATGCTTTCTGTGGAGGACCAATAAAGAAGAATGGCCAATACTTCTATGATGTCAAGTCCAAGCAAGAGAAGCCCCTAAAATTCAAAAATATCAACAATTCTAGACGATATTGATATAATTTTCTCCTTAAAAAAGTATGATACTTTTGTATTAAGAACATAAATACAACAAAAAGATTCCTACAAATTGTAAGTTAGGAATTTACAATAATAAACTAGCTAGAAATATATTATCAGCTTACCTTACCTTGCTGCTATAAAATGGAGAGAATTCTCCTTGTATTTATATGGTAGCGGCTGGCCAGCCAGGAAATATTGAGACCAGTGGCAGAATCAAGAAAACGAAATGGAGGTAGCAAAAATTAAAATTCAAGCAAACACAAACATGGTTAGGTCAAATGATACAGCAACAATCACAAAAAAGGCAATAAAAATAGGGTCATTATGATATTGATAAATAAGAAAATAAATATAGAAAATACTTGACTTCTATTTGAATTTAGTAACATTTTTAAATATATATTTATTGGTGTATTTGATTTAATTTGATTTTCACTTTATATTATTTATATTTTAAGAAAATAATATTTTTTTTTCATTTAAAAATTATTTAATTATTAATTATATACATCATGTAGAACAATGATAAGAAATTACTTATACATTTATTCTAGTGATGGCAATGGGGTGGGGCGGGAGCGGGGGAACCATCCCCATCCCCACTCCCACTTTAGCGGGGAATCCCTGTCCTCGTCCCCGTTTTACATACGGGGATAATTTAGTCCCCATCCTCATAGGGATCTTTATTTCCTGTGGGAATCCTCGTTTCCGCTTAAATTTTGTATTATTAAATTTGTTTATATTTATAAAATTCATAAATAATAGCTAAAAATATAAACAAATTTATTAAAAAATATTAATAAATTCAAACATACAAAATATCAACCAAACATAATTAAAATATAAATATTTTAATACATAAAAAATATTCAGTAATATTTTTTAATAAAACATTAAAAATTCAGCATATATTAAATTATAAATACTTGAACAAATTTAATCTAATAAGTGCTTTCAATAAACTCTAATAATCTTATAAACATCTCATAAAAATTATTTATTGAACAAATTATTCCTTATATATATATATATATATATATATATATATATATATATATATATATATATATTAATTAATATAATTTTATATAAGGAATAATTAAATAAATATAATAATTAATCAAATATAATAATGGGTCCTCATGGGGACGGGGATGGGGATTTCTACGGGGTGGGGAATACACTCTCCGTCCCCACTAACGGGGAAAAAATATTTCTCATCCCCGTCTCTATGAAGAGACAAATCGGGAAATTTCCACCCCGTTCGGGGCAAATCCCCTCGAAGAATGGAGATTTCCTATCTCATTGTGATCCCTAATTTATTCGGATTAAAAAATATGAATTTTTTTTTAGTGAAAATCACTTATAGGTTGAGTTATTTTAGTTTAATTTTAAAAAGTGTTGCCATCATTTTAATTTTGTCTAAGGAAAGAAAAAATATATTATTTTAATTTCAACTGGTAATGTAATCATTTAAATTTTACTGCCCACGAATGGGTTATCACTTAGCAGATAGATTATATACTTTAATAAAGTATTATTCAGACAACAAACCTTAAGTGAAACTCTCTCTAAAACCTCAGGTGGACCTGAGTTGGGGGGCCTGGGCCCTTTTGGGCCCTAACCCAGGTCCGCCATTGTTGAGACCGGTAGCCAAATGGTAAAATGTTTTTTCGGTGATTTTGTGAAGGTGTTGTTTTAATTAAAGGTAAAATTTTTGTAGGTGTAATTGAGTTAAGAGTTTGAGTGTCTATAAATTGATTAAGTATTTTATTTTATCCAATTGAGACATTATTTTGATTTAAAAGTATTATTGTAACTATGAAGAAGTTTATGAATAAAGAAATTAAAAAAAATAAAAAGAGTTTGATTGATTTGGTTAATTATATTTGATTGCAAAAAATATCAACGTATTTAGGATTAAAATTCAAAAATATAAAAAATATAAATAAAAAATATATTATATTTATATAAAATTAAGATTAATCAGGTTCGATGGACTTAAATATTATTTAGTTATATAAAAAAATACTAAATAATATATATAAAAAATTAAAGGATTTATAATCATAAAATTAATAAATTTATATATAAAATATTTTTAAAAATTAAGAAAAATAATTATGTATTTAAAAATTAATAATCAAAATACTTATCTTCGAACCAAAAATAATATAAGTAAATTAAACCATATAAAAATTATTTAACATTCATTAAATATTTTAATCGTGTTGTAGTAAAATAAACTTTTGGAGGGTCTAATTTTTTAAACACATTATTATTTTTATAATTTTCACAAATTATTCAATACAATATATATAATAATATTTTTTAGTCTTTGGCATTGGCAAATTCATCCCCAGCAAAACGCAAATGACAATTTGATTAAGTTTTCAACAAATTTATTTTCCAACAACTAATGGATATAATTCAAATATTCAACCAGATAGATATTTATTTTTCCTTAATAAAATATTTAATATTTGCTAAAGATATATTAAAAATAATTCTATAAGGTGTAAATGGTTTTTTTTTAATTTGTTTTTGTTTGAATCTCGAACTTGAAAGTTCTTAATCTTGGACTCATTTAAATGCTATAATTAATTCATAAATCCGTGCAAGCATAATGTGGTGTGTTATTAAAAAATATTTTTAATTAATTTTTATGCATTATAAAAAAAATATAAATATGAAATTATTATATACTTTACATAAATAATAATAATAAATTTTTAAATTTATATTTTCGATAATATTTTTATCTTTATATACTAATATAAAAATTCAAATTATTCATCATTCAATGAAAAAGAATTATGGGAGAATATAATAAAAACAATTATAATATATTAAAAGTATTATTTTATTCTATTTATTTTTTTTATATAGTTACTTTTTATTTTTTCTTCATTTTATTTGTTCAAATAAAATTATAATATGAAAAAGAAAAAAAAATTAAAATTTGATATTAATTATCCTATTAATTAATTATTTTTAATTATTTTTTAAATAATTAAAAATTATATAAAATTTTTAAAAATGATAAAAAGAATAAATCAATAATGAGTACAGAGAGAAATTTAAAATTTCTCCATACTCCACGAATGTATAAATACATACATGACTCTCTCTTAAAGATAATAGTACCCGCAGCAAATTATTGTTTTTCGATTTTTAAATTATTGTTTTTCGATTTTTTTCTTCCCTTGTTTTGGCAAAAGCCCATACATGAAGTTGTTTTTAGCTAAAATAAAAAGCTTTGCAGGTGCAAATTCGCACCATATACTGCAATTTTTGTTTCACTTCTTCTAAATTATCTTATCTTTTTTATTTGATTATTGTGCCCCCATATACTATCATCAAATTAATGGTGATTTTTTTTTAAATAATTAATCTAACATTATATTTATATTTACGTGTATGAAATTTACATATATATATATATATATATATATATATATATATATATATATATATATATATATATATATAATATAATGCTTTTCATTTTAATTCTCAAGTTTAAACTTTTATTTTCGCCCATAATGTGAAAGGTACATTATTGCTCAATAAAGAGGCATTAACCTGATTTACTCGGTGCTCAATGAGCTCTTGTTATATCATTAGTGTTTACATTTACCACACTTTGTATCAAAGTGATTGTTATGCTTAGAATAAATTATTGATATTTCTTCTTGTTATTTGGTATTTTTGTTATAGTTTAGAATAAATTATCCGCTTCACTCCACTAGAAACAAGACGGATGAAAAAATAAATATTTTTACTTTTAAATAGATAAAATTTGAATTTTATATAATTTACCTTAAATTCAATCCATTAACATCCTAGCTTTACTGTTTGTGATGTAAAATCTGTTTGCGATGTAAAATCTCTCATTTTACTGTTGATTTTAGACAATAATGACCAATTTTCCTTGTGACAAAAACATTTTTTTTCCCCAAAAGTGCAATGCAAAGAGAGCCTAGAATAATTGGCAAATGATACAAAGGTTGGTTATGGATTTTGCAGGAAAAATCATGTGGATATAGACCATAAAAAACCTAATCTTGATTTTTTAATTTCTATAAAATTCAAACCATGAAGAAACTTACAAAATTTAAATTATTTTGTGAAATAATTACAAATTTAAAATTAGGATAACTTGGATCACACTTTTTTAATTTAATATTTAATAGTTATGTATTATTATATAATATATTTTATTGGAGTTCAAAATAGATAGAAAACCAACCATGTGCAAGAGTCCTACCATACTCTGCTCCTCTTACCTTGTGCCACCTCACCCATTCCTTTCCCATGGAGCTCAAGAAAACAAATCCTCTTTTCTGTTGAAACTTGAAAGAGAAAAGAACATAGACGTATGCAAGCAAATGCAAACAAATGCAAGTGCAAAACAAACAGAATCCAGACAAAAAACAATTGACAAGTTGGTCCAATGGAGACCTTATAAAGGAATCACAAAACAAAAGCCACCCAACTTCCCTTCCCCCTTCCAGCCTTTTCAAATAAACCTGCCAATGCCATTGCCAATGCTATGACAGGCTTTTGATTCTCAGCTTTTGTAGGTCCCATCCCCATGTGCATTTCCATCAATTACACCTTTCTCCTCTCTTCTCTTGCTAGTTACTCTCTCTTTTTCTTTAGACATTAACCTTTCTTGCTCTTCTCTATGTATTCCTTCTTGAAATCCTGAAACAGCGCATAACTCTCTCTCTCTCTAGAAATGGAGAAGAAGAGAACCCATTTCAGTTTTCAGCTTTTTTTGCTCATTTTTCTTTCTGGGTTTTCTTCACTTTTTGTTTTTGTGAACTCTCAAGCAACCCCAAGTGAAGATGCTGCTGTTATGGTTGCTCTCAAGAAAAGTCTCAATGTACCTGATTCTCTTGGATGGTCTGACCCGGATCCCTGCAACTGGAACCATGTTACTTGTTCAGAGCAAAAACGGGTTACCCGGATCCAAATTGGTCGACAAAACCTTAAAGGTACACTTCCTTCAAATCTTCAAAATCTTACTCAACTAGAGCGTTTAGAGCTTCAATGGAACAACATCTCGGGTCCTGTCCCTAGTTTAAACGGGTTAAGCTCACTACAAGTTGTAATGTTATCTCAGAATCAATTTACTTCGATTCCCAGTGATTTTTTCACTGGTTTGTCTTCTCTTCAAGCTGTGGAGATTGACAACAACCCATTTTATACTTGGGTAATCCCTGAAAGTATTAGAAATGTTACTGCTTTGCAGAATTTCTCTGCAAATTCTGCTAACATCTCTGGGTCAATTCCCGATTTTTTTGGCTCAGATGTTTTTCCGGGTCTAACCATTCTTCACTTGGCCTTCAATGATCTTGAAGGAGGATTGCCTGCTAGCTTTTCCGGATCACAAATTCAGTCCTTGTGGCTCAATGGGCAGAAAAGTAAAGGCAAGCTTACCGGTACTATTGACGTTATACAGAACATGACTTTGTTGAACGATATTTGGTTGCATTCTAATGGGTTCTCAGGTCCTTTACCGGACTTTTCGGGTTTGAAAGATTTGCAGGTGTTGAGCATAAGGGACAATTCATTCACAGGTCCTGTCCCTGTGTCTTTAACGAATCTCGGGTCTTTAAATGTAGTGAATCTGACAAATAATTTGTTTCAAGGACCAATGCGTATGTTTAAGAGCTCTGTCTCAGTTGATATGACTAAGGATTCAAATAGTTTTTGTTTGCCAAGTC
The DNA here is from genome assembly GCA_948193065.1 of Aleurites moluccanus. Classification (NCBI taxonomy): domain Eukaryota; kingdom Viridiplantae; phylum Streptophyta; class Magnoliopsida; order Malpighiales; family Euphorbiaceae; genus Aleurites; species Aleurites moluccanus. The sequence continues at coordinate 7,077 of CANXYC010469068.1, forward strand.
CTGGTGATTGTGATTCCAGGGTTAACACATTGCTTCTGATTGTGAAATCTATGGGTTACCCACAAAGGTTTGCTGAGAATTGGAAGGGGAATGATCCCTGTGCAGATTGGGTTGGAATTACTTGTACTCGAGGGAACATTACTGTTGTTAACTTCCAGAAGATGGGTCTTACAGGAACAATTTCCCCTGAGTTTGCTTTGCTTAAGTCATTGCAAATATTGGTTCTTTATGATAATAATCTCACTGGTTCGATCCCACAGGAACTCACTACTCTGCCTCTACTTAAGCATCTTGACGTGTCAAGCAATCAACTTTCTGGGAAAATTCCAGCTTTTAAGAGTAATGTGATGGTAAATACTAACGGTAATCCAGATATAGGGAAGGATATTATTAGTTCTGCAACTCCAGGTTTACCATCAGTAGCTCCATCAACAAATACTGATTCTGGAAGTAGTGGTGGTTCTGGAAATGGTGGCAAGAAGTCCTCTACTTTGATTGGAGTAATTGTTGTCTCTGTTATTGGTGGTGTATTTGTGATATTCTTGATTGGCTTGTTGATTTTCTGCCTATATAAAAAGAAACAAAAGCGGTTTAGCAGGGTTCAGAGCCCAAATGCAATGGTTATCCATCCTCGCCATTCAGGATCTGATAATGAGAGCGTAAAGATCACGGTTGCTGGCTCAAGTGTTAGTGTTGGTGCAATTAGTGAGACACATACTATTCCTGCAAGTGAACAAGGGGACATTCAAATGGTGGAAGCAGGGAATATGGTAATTTCTATTCAAGTCTTGAGGAATGTTACTGACAATTTCAGCGAGGAAAATATTTTGGGTAGTGGTGGTTTTGGAGTGGTCTACAAAGGTGAGTTGCATGATGGTACAAAGATTGCTGTCAAGAGAATGGAGTCTGGGGTCATAAGTGGGAAGGGACTAGCTGAGTTTAAGTCTGAGATTGCTATTTTGAACAAGGTTAGGCACCGGCATCTTGTTGCTCTTCTAGGGTACTGCTTGGATGGGAACGAGAAGCTTCTTGTGTATGAATTTATGCCACAAGGAACACTAAGTAGGCATCTTTTCAACTGGGCAGAACAAGGACTAAAACCCTTAGGGTGGACAAGGAGGTTGACCATAGCTTTGGATGTGGCGAGGGGCGTTGAGTACCTTCATGGTTTGGCACATCAAAGTTTTATACATAGGGATTTGAAACCCTCAAATATTCTCCTTGGGGATGATATGAGGGCTAAGGTTGCAGATTTTGGTCTTGTGCGCCTTGCACCGGAGGATAAAGCCTCAATTGAAACTAGAATTGCTGGAACTTTTGGATACTTGGCACCAGAATATGCAGGTAACTTTTCTTCTAGTTACTTGGCCACTTAGTTAATTTTAAGATTTTTATTGCTGAGATTTATCTCAAATATAAAATCTGTATGTGGAATTATATCTTTTTTTGGTGATTGGGGAATTTGTTAGTTTAAGCTCTTGTTTCTGGATGCCAATTTCCTTTGATTATATTCTTGTTTAAGATTCTACATTGTCTGCAAATAAACCAACTAGGTTCATTACTTATTTTGAATTTCATGCTCTTCTTTGGTTTTGCGATTATGCAGGAATGTTAAGTAAATTCATTTTGATTAGTTCTCAAGTAAGGCATTGTTAACATTACTCTGAAGGAATTAATTGTGTATTTTATATGTGAGACAACAAGGTTTGCCCATGATTCTTTATATTCTTGTTATGACAATAGGGAGTTTGGGTTCAAAGATTAAATATTACATAAGACTGAAATGAGTAGACTGAAATGAGTTTTTAGATGATAAGGTCCAAGTTGTTGTTTGAATCAATCTGATTATGATTTTTTGATTTTCTTTGAAATTCTCTTTCTTTGAAATAGTGTCAACTGGTATCACATGTTCAAACTACATAAACTGGCAGATTACTGTATCTTAGCTTTTTAATGATATAATTTTCTTTGCATTACATTGAGACAAAAGGTCTTGGATTATTTGGATTTATTTTTTTCAACTTTTTATACATAACCTAAATGTTAGGTTTTATGTACTCGTTGATTTGCATCAAAACTTATTTGGGCATACAATTTGTCTATCTGATCTCTCAACTCATGGTATGGGTATATTTCTAAAATTGAACTCTGGTTGGTGATCTTATTGCAGCGACTGGTCGGGTGACAACTAAAGTGGATGTTTTCAGTTTTGGGGTGATATTGATGGAGCTCGTAACAGGTAGAAGAGCACTTGATGATAGTCAGCCCGAGGAGAGCATGCATCTTGTTAGTTGGTTCCGCAGGCTGCATCTCAACAAGGACTCCTTCCGCAAGGCCATTGACCTCACGATTGACCTTAATGAGGAAACACTTGCCAGTATCAGCACCGTTGCAGAGTTGGCAGGTCACTGCTGTGCTAGAGAGCCATATCAAAGACCTGACATGGGGCATGCTGTCAATGTGCTATCTTCTCTGGTGGAGCTCTGGAAACCAGCTGACCAAAATCCTGAAGACATTTATGGCATTGACCTTGAAATGTCCTTGCCACAAGTACTTCAGAAGTGGCAAGCCTATGAAGGTAGAAGTGATATGGAGTCTTCATCTGCTTCATTACTCCCCAGCTTAGACAATACTCAGACCAGTATACCTACTCGTCCGTATGGATTTGCCGAGTCATTTACATCAGCAGATGGGAGATAAAGCACAATAGTTGTAAATGGTGATGGTGGTTTTCTCTATGTTCATTCTATTTGCTTCTTTTTTGCTGTTTTCTTTGAACTCTTCCCTAACTCCTAGTTTTTTCTTGTTTTAGCCTTTTTCCTCTTATTATTCTTGGAAGTGTAGTTTGATTGATATTCACATGTTTAAAAGGTTTTGCAAATGCAATGAAATGAGGTTCATTTGGATGTATAGTTTCATCTAAAATTACTCCATTTTTTATCTGCTATGTCAAAATAGTGCATTTTCCATTTCTTTAAGAGCATATATCAATCTTTACTTTCATAAGGTAAGAAAGATTCTAAAAATTATGAGGTACTGTTATCTCAAAGAGATAGATAGGGCTATGAGATGGTCCTAGCCAATAATTTCTCTTAAGAGATACTTTTCCTATAAAAGTTCTACATTCATTTGCCTTCTTGTTCTCTCTTTTCTTTTAGAGCCTATGATTAAAGAATTGTCATGAAATTGAAAGGATTATTTATTATTTAATTTTCAATTTTAGAATGATGATGTATTAAATTTTTAGAGTAAAGTTCAAATTAGTCCCTCAAATAAAAGTATTATCATATTAAATAGTAAACTTTCAATACACACAATCAAGTTCTTATTAAAAAAATGCCATGAGTTGGTAAAGTTACACCATAATGTTATTGAGAGAATAATTTCTTATATATATATATATATATAGCTTTCCTTTTACTTTAAATCAACATAAAATATCTATAGCAATTATAACAAAATTTCCTAAATAAATGGATGTTTTAAAAGTAGAATTTTCCTAAAGTGATATCTCTCTAATTTTATAATTTTCTTCTTGTCAAGTAGTTTTCTTGTGATGATTTGGTTGGCTTAGTGGTGGGCATGGAAAAGATAATTAGGTGTGAGTTATATTGATATTGGAAATTGTGATGAGCTCATTAAAGAATGAGAGCTGACATGAAAACATTATTGATTTTGAGTGATCAATTTGAAATTTACCCCAATTTTTTTATGATTTGTTAATTTATTTATATATTTTGTGGGATCAATTAAGAAAAAGGAAGGAGTTATGTTTGTGACATGACTTTTGTGTTTTATAGCATTCTGATTATCAAAAGAACAATAGGAGAAGGAAACAAAGGCACATGAAAACTAGCTTGTGTACTTTTTATTTTTTTATTATTTTTTTAAAAAGCATCATTCATTCATTTATAAATAAAAACTATTAATAAATTGAGGGATTAAGTAAAAAAACTAAAGAAAACAAACAGATCATAAGATAAGTATAATGAAAATAAATTTGCAAAAGAAAAAAGAAAATATAATAAAAGAATAGCTTATTCTTTCTTGATTTTGAAATTTCTTATCTCAAGCATTGGTGATTGTAGATTTACTTCAAGAAATCTAAGATCTCACTGCTATGATGGTATAATTGTGAGGAAATAGTAAAAAGTTAATCAATAAAAAAGGATTAAGCCGTTATAATTCCCCATGAATTTCTTTGAGTAGATCTACACTTCAACCCTTTAAAGCTGAAAAAGATATGAATATTTGGAAAATTCACAACTATGAATAATCACCAAAACCCTCACAAGCAGCTTTGAAGTACTAAAAATTTCAACTTTAGGTGCGCAAAATAGGTAAAACAACTCACTCATTCCCAAGAAAGGAGGAGGAATTTGAGGGCTTCTTAAAAGCCAGATTAACTAGATCAATAGATAAAATATAAACTATATGTAGGAAACTAAGCAAAAAGGTAAAAGATGAAGGGGAGGAGGTGCCATCAACCATAACCGGTGACATCTCTGAAAAAACTCAAAAGAAAGCTTAAGGTTAGAGAGAAGGAGGAGAAAGTTAAAGAGGAGAGATATGTCAAGCATGAAGATTAAACTTAGAGAAGAGCAAACCTTAATCGATTTAGTACAGCTGCAAGAAGAGGTTGTTTAATAGGTATAAAATTATGATCCAAAGCTTATATGGAAGTAAGAACTAAAGATATATGTTATGAATGTGACAATATCAATCATTTTGATAAATTCGAAAAATTCATTAACTATAAATTACAAATTACACTCTCTCGAGACTTTTTTTTTTCCCTCTAACTTCTCTCTACAATTATTTGTGCCTTCCTTTAGAGGTGTTGCAGGCTTACCGATAACACCTCCTCCTCTTTCTTTTTGCTTTGTTTTTCTTTGTTTCCTCTTTTTGGTAAGGTATTTTATCTTTTTATGGTATCTTTGTTAATGGTGCCATGAAAATAATATTTGATTTTTCCTAACCCTTAGATATGCTTCTTCCATCATTGGATGGCAGTGAATTAGTTTAATGGCTTTTGAACACCAGATTTTGAATTTTTCTATTGAATCGAAGGTACTTATGGGGGATAGTGGTATTTCAAGGCTTTGGTTCTTCATCAAGTTTATCTAATTCAGTTTTGGAATGATAGATCTATTTCAATGATTGTTTGATAGAGTTATAATGATATTTCCCTCTTAGATAGAGTTTTTATCTACCACTCTTCATAATTTTATCTTCAAGGCTGCGGTTGCTGATCATAAAATTAGATCTATATAATCACTTGTATTTTATATAAATTCTTAAAATTTAAGAGATTTTTTTTATGTATTCATGTTCTCTTTTTTAGATTTTTTATTTATTTTTGAGATTTAGATTTATCTTAATTTTTTTTTTTAGATTTTTTGAGTTTATTTTATTGTTTTCCCTTAAATTCTAGTTGTATTGTAACCATATTTTCAATAATGAAGTTGAATGATTATCTTAAAAAATAAAAAAGCTTGAGAGAATTTTAACATTTAATTAAGGGTTAATTACAAATAAAATATGAACTTTCGTCAAATTTTAATTTTCGTATGAACTTTTAATTTTGGTAATTCAATATATATTTTTAATTTTTAGTAAATTTAACATGAAACCAAAATCCGGCAAGATGTTCGGTGTCAGAGTTGATGTGGTACGCTGACTTATCATTTATTATTATTATTTTTAACATGTCCGCATCTGACTAGAAAATTATAGATTAAACCAACATAATCAAATCGAACCAAATTGAATTGAATTTGAATTTGAACCAATCGATTCAAGTTTGATTCAATTTGATTTAATTTTGTTGATTCGATTTATAATTTTTTGGTCAGATGCTGATGTGAAAGAAAAATAAAAAAAATACTATATCAACATGTCACGTCAGCTCTATTATCGAACATTTGGCTGAATTCCATTTTCGTATTAAATTTATTAAAAATTAAAAATATATGTATTAAATTGCCAAAGCTAAACATCGGTATAAAAATTATAATTTTGCGAAAAATTTATACTTATTTTTATAATTAACTATTTAATTAATTAATAAAAAAATTATCTCTTACAATAAAAATTATACCTATTTATAAGAAATAGACTGCGAATATCATAGCCTTAATGAAAAAATTATAATTTGAATAAAAATAATAAAAATAAGGGTTAATTAAAAGACCTATATAGATTTGCGTGAATTTAGACTTTTAACTATTAGAATTTGGCCCAAACTACACAATAGACAATTAATTTAAAAGAAAATTACATAGAATTTGGCCCAAATTATCTTTTTTTTTTTTTTTTTTTTTTTTTTTTTTTTTTTTTTTTTTTTTTTTTTTTTTTTTTTTTTTTTTTTTTATTTTTGTTATTTTTTTTTTTTTTATTTATAATTTTAAAAAAAAAAAAAAT
>CANXYC010469428.1:0-13702 GCA_948193065.1 Aleurites moluccanus
TATATATATATATATATATATATATATATATATATATATATATATATATATATATATATATATATATATATATATAATTCAGTTAGTTCACTTATTTTAAAATTTTTTAATAAAAATCAAACCAAATCGAATAGACTAAAATTTATAAAAATAAATAAATTAATTAAATCGATTTAAATTTTGAATTAAATCAAACAGAATCGATGGAATTAAATTGGATTCGATTTGATATTGGATTAATCCCATTTTTTACCCACCCCTATATCAATCCATAAGTATTTTGGAATCCATTTGGTACTTGTATTCACCGCTTAGCAAAGAACAAAGAAGATATTAATATCAAATTGATGTATCCTAGAAAATCATTGCTAGATAATATAGAGAAAAAAAAAAAAAAAAATTTCATAGCAATCGGGCAAAAAATTATTGAAAAATAAAATCCAATTTTTATTATTATTATTATTATTATTTTTGATATACAAAAGTTTCTCAAAATACTATACTGAGATTCATGAATTTGATCAAAATTTGAACTTTAAGAATTAGTTAGAGAGATAGAGATATAGACATTAAAATCAAGATCTTGCAATTTTCGGTTGGGAATGAGGAAGGGCTCCTTAGTGTTTAAAGTTTTTTTTTTTTTTTAAGTTTTGGATAAATTTTATAATATAAAGTAAATTTCTGTAAAAATTATTATTTTATAAAATAGCGTGAATTTATAGATCTATAACATGCAAGATGACTAGTTTTTTAGTAAGTTTTTGAAAGATTTTATAAAATCAAGTCATTATTTATAAAAATAATAATTTTATAAAATAATGTGCAAGATACCTTTTTTGTAAGTTTTTGAAAATTTTATAAAATTAAGTCATTTTCTATAAAAAATTATCATTTTATAAATTTATAAAATCAATTTAAAAAAAAAAATTTAAGTAAATCTTACTTCAAAAATTATTGCACATACCTTTAAAGAAGAAGTAACTTTTATAATTTTGTTTGACTTTTTTTATAAGTGCAGTTGACTAACAGAAAATAAGTAAAATTTAATAGAAAGAATGCATTGTAGGATGAAATTAAAATGTAAGAACTATTAAATTAATTATTGAAAATAGGGATTTTAACTATTACATTTCACGTTAACTTAGACAGACTAGTAATTCACCCTAACAAAAATCTATTGGACGAAAAAAAGAAGTAACAATTATTAATTAAAACTTGAATTCAGTAAAAACATATTCCTAAAATCAATAATAACATACCTGTTAGGTATTTTCTACAATATATTAGATTGAATTTAAATTGATTTAGTTAAGATTTTATTTATTTTTGAATAAATTTAATTTAATTTGATTTATTTTTTATTTGAGGAACATTTGAAAATATATTGTTTTTTAGTTCAAAAATTAGAAAAAATTTGAAAAATTCAGCATTGAAAAAATCAGTATTCAGTTTCTACAATGGAGGACCGGTTCTTGAGCTATGTGACCGATTTTTGAAGGAAAAGAAGTAATCTGAGACTCAGACCCAAAAATCAATACCCGATTTTTGAGAGGTCATGCCCCGATTTTTCTAATTACAACCCGGTTTATGATGCTTCAAGCTAGATTTTGATATAAAAACTTCATATTATTATTTTTTGAAGGGAGAGAGAAGTTTTTGAGAGTTTTAAGAAGAGATTTTCAAGAATTTCAAGAGAGAACAACTTGAAAAAAAGGAGCAATCTCAAATTGAAGAGCTATCAAGTTGGATTGAGTTTCATTTATCAAGAGTTCATTTCTTATTCTTTTTAATTCTAAATTTAATCTAAATTGTAGCATGTTGAATTCTATTTCTTTTTCAATAAAGTTTATAAATTTCATTTCAATTATCAGTAGCTAAATTCTTTATACTAGAATTTAAATGTAGTTGGTTGTTGATTTTATGATTCAATTATAATTGATTGATTGTCTTGTGCATAAATTGAATTTGTTAATTTATTAATTTAGGATTATAATTGTTTAGTAATTGGCCACTATTAAATAATATCTAAGATGGTGTATGATGGATCGAAAGAAGAAGTATACCATTAGTACATTAAGTCAATAACCTAAGGGATTGAGTTGTCAAAAGATTGAAACACACTTTAGAGGATTATAAATTACTAAAAAACTTAATGGGTTTACATTAACTAAATAATCATAAGAGTATATATGAAATTAATGTAGATATTTTGTAATTGCTTAAGAGAAAATTATAATAATTTAGAGTAGTTAATTCATTAACTTGGTATTTTTGATAATCAATCATGAGTTACAATCATATAAGATCAATTGACAAAATCTAAATTCTACGCTTGTTAAAATTATTTCAATTTTCGAAACTCAAAATTACTTTGTTTTTAATTTTCAATATTGCTTTAATTATTATTTCAACAATCAATTTTAATTTTGTCTAAATAATTGAGATATATTCAATTTTGGTACTTGACCACATCTCTTTGTGTGACACGATACGACACTCACATACTATTACTTGCATGAACGATTCGTATACTTACGAAATGCCCAACAAATTTTTGGTACCACTGCAATCAAGTTCATAAAGAAATTTATCTTTTCTCAATTTGGAGTGCCTAGAGAAATCATAAGTGATAGAGGCTTTCATTTTTGCAATAAGGCCTTCGATACCTTGCTAAGAAGATGTGGAGTAAAGCACAAGGTAGCCACTCCTTACCATCCTCAAACTAGTGGCCAAGTAGAGATATCAAATCAAAAATTGAAACATATTTTAGAAAAGATAGTAAGTAGTTCTAAAAAGGATTAGGCTCTTAAGATAGAATGTGCTCTTTGGGCATATAGGACGGCTTACAAGACTCATATTGGCATGTCACCATATCGACTTGTCTTTGGAAAAGCCTGTCAATTACCAGTCGAGCTGGAGCATAAAGCTTGGGCGATTAAGGAGTTGAACATGAATCTGAAGGCAACATGATCCAAAAGAATGCTTCAACTGAGTGAACTGGAAGAAATTAGAATGATAGCTAATGAAAATACAAGGATTTATAAGGAGAAGACTAAATCATGGCATGACAAGCATATACATAAGCACAATTTTAAGACGGAGCAACATGTATTGTTATTTAACTCACGTCTTAAATTTTTTCCAAGTAAGCTAAAATCAAGATGGTCGGGTCCGTTTCGAGTTGTTCAAGTATTTCTCCATGGCGCTATTGAAATCCAGAACGAGGCAATGGAAACATTCAAGATCAATGGTTAGCGCCTTAAGCCGTACTACAGAGGGGACAAATTAGACCACGGAGTGACCTATTATCTGAATGATACCAAATGAACTACTCAATATCAAGCTAGTGACGTTAAAGAAGCGCTTTTGGGAGGCAACCCACCATTCGTAAATTTTATTTTTTATTTTAATTTTTTAATTTTAATTTTAAGCAAGTTATTTCTTTTTATTTATTTATATTTTTATTAGCCTTTTTTTAATCTTGTATTTGCTAAATTTTAGTTTTTAGTATTTTAGAGTAGAAATTTAAAATTAAAAAGATATATATATATATATATATATATATAAACTGGGTCCCTATTTCTTAAACCGGTTGACCCGGTTTCTCGGAAGACATAGCAGGTTGGACCCGATTTTAAACTAAAGGGCAATTCCTAGCTCAAAAAGTAAAATCGGGTACCAATTTTTCAAATCAAGCTACCCGGTTTTCGTTTTCAACCTATGAAACACCCGGTTTCTCGCACAATCATTGAAATAAAAAAACTGAGTACCATAAAGTAACCCGATTTTTGGCCCATAGTCACCCGGTTTCTCTAGAAACCGCTTGTTGTACCCAGTTTTTGATTTATAAAAATCAGTTTCCAATTCCACTCCTCTATTTCAGTTTCTATTTTTACAACTTTTCATATTATCAACCTTTTTCATTTTCTCTCAACTATTTCTTCCTTGTTTTTAGAAATTTTGGGACTTCCATTAAATTCAAACATCATTTTGTTTAGTTTTCTTTTATTTTCATCAATCCAATGCCAAAAATCAAGCACACCGGTAGGCCACAATCGAGAAGTCACTTCAGTCAAGAACTGAACCACCATTGCCAGTCCAACTACCATGGGACTTTCAAAGCATTGCTCATCAATATAAATTTATTTCTATGTCCTGTCGTAAATTAAGAGATACTAGATTTATAGATGAGTATGCATTAGTGTCACACCCCAACTCCAGTGGTGCGATGGTCCTAGGGAAAGAGTAGGTTTGAAAGAGTAGGTTTAAGGCCACTATAAACCCGTAGAACTCACAAATCATGAATCTCATACACCATTATATCAGTTACAAAATCATACATTAACAAACCATAATCATATTCATACATTTAATTAAACACCAATCATATCTTTTTGTTATCATTTCATATCTTTCTCTTGTTTCTTAATGATCAGAAGAGGCATCTCACATCACTGAGGAACAAGAGTACCCAAAATGGTAATAATCATACATCAAAATATACTAGTATCCTTGAATGACTAACTACGGAGCTCTAGAGTATACTCCCATTACATATTGTATCATAACACCATTAAATAAATACACAAAATATCTTAAAAGTTATTATAACGAAGCTTCTTGGAATAAACAAGTCAAGAAGTCCGATCCTCTCTATTAGCTCCCTCACGAGCTATGCTATCACCTGAAATCCACAGAAGAGGAGTGAGCCTTCAACTCAGTAAGATATGAACATTTAAATCAAGAATCTGAATATTGAATCATGGTCATGAATAAATATTTATACATATAGGCATGAAAGAATAATAATCTTTACTTGAAGGAAACATGGTACTCATAATACTTTGGCTATATCAAATCATATCATGAATCAAATCATGGTTCATATTTAGAACATAGAATGCCCACAAAGAATGGCATTATCAAATCTCATATGATAGAACTGATCTCATATCATAACATACGTATCGGTAGCCTTGCAACCTTAATGTGCACACATGCTTGGCCAGGCATGCGCCTAGAGCTCATGGACCCCTCTAGGTGGAACACTGATAAAAATCCTATCAGCTGGGCTCCCAAAGTGCACTATGGACCAATGAATTTACTCTCATTGGGAAGAGCGTTCTATCATTGGGTCATAGGTTTCAATCTCATAGGAAGCATATTGGTCACAAGACCATCATCATATAACATTATTCAAATCAGGTTTACAACCAAAAAACATATGAACTTGATACAAGAAGGTTGATCAAGCCATTCCCATTATATAAGTATATAAATATACGATATGATAATCAAATATAAGAATACTTGGTCATATTAATTTCAAAGAATAATAATCAAATAGGATGCTCATACTTACCTCTTATATAAATTTCTCTTTAGCAATCTGCTCACTTAAAATTCCCCAATCAATTTGAATTTCCTCCTCCTAAGAAATTTCCCCAAATATACAAAATTAAGATTTTCTCCAAATCAATAATATTTATCATGATTTCCTAATAATTAATTATCTTAGAGTCTCTATTCTTAATTCCCAACAACAATGTTGTTTATCTCTTTAAGAAAATCTGCATTTAATTTTTGGAATTACTGTTTATGTTACTATTCATGACAGCTTCAACATTCTGATTTCTCTCACATTAATTACCATTAATGGCTTCAGATTACTAGCAATAAATTCTGTATACCCAGTATTAATTATCATAACCCATAGACTCAAATAAATCCAAAGAAAATAACTTAAGAAGAAAATTTACCTTATTTTCCTCAACACTACAATTTCTGAGATTCTGCTCAAATCTGATGATTCTGCCTTCAAATATGCTAATCTAGAGTTTTACTGCATTAATTTGGGTATTAATACCTTAGAAAATAAAATGAGTCTAACTCTGAGAAAAGACTGAATATTGATGAAGAAAGAAGAAAAGAAAATCGTGTGAAAACTACTAGGGTTGCTGGGTTTAAATAGACCACTGCCCAGAAAAATACGCTTGCCTGCTCGCCTCGCGAATCCTGCCTCGGCAAAGCTACCTCGCCTAAGCCATCTCGCCAAACTGTTTTTTTTAAAACACTCTTCAACTAAGGTTGGGGATGATACGATAAGAACATTACGGGAAACCAAATGAGAGGGATAAGATTGGACCATAGTTATTTGATATGTTTTGCAATGTTTGGTGGGTAGGTTCTTTTAAAAGATGTAGATGGCCAATTATGGGAATTGCTGGTGGGCTTGGTGGGAATTTTTTATGCCATGTTTGTTTGAGTGAAAAAAGCTTTGAGAGAATAAGGAATAGAGAAACGCCAGAAAGGAAGTAAAACCATATCTCATCCATATTGGGCGTACATATGTTTGATGTTTTCTTTGGACTAGATAAATAGTTTGATCATCTTTATAATAAAAGCACAATGATGGCCAAGAGTTATGTTCTGTTATTTCTATCAGTAGTTTTCTCGATTTAGGGATGGTATATGAACTATATTTTACATGTGTATGCAAATTGATATATTTCCTATCAATATGAATGCAATTTTTTCATAATTGGTTACAGAAACACTCCATCCATTATAAAATTTTAGTTGATAAGAACCTATTTGTACCCTCTATTCAAATATAAAATTAAATATTTTAGATTTTTTTGGGGTTAATAATATTTAAAATTCTTTGTCATACAAAAAATATTTAACAAACCACAATTAATAGGATACTATTGTATGGTTTCCTGTTGCCATTATGTAGATCGCTCGTTGCTTAATGGTGATCACATGTTTCTTAAAAAAATTTCATATGCAATTTTTACTCAAATAATTCGTGAAAGTAATGAAAATTATCATAATGACACCTTTGTCAACTCAGCATCCAATTGTAATGCTTAACATGTGATAAATTAGAAGTTGCTAGAAGTTAATTATTTGCTATTAGATTTGTTATTTTTTTAACTAATTTAATCAGTCAGAAGTAGTTAGTTCTAATAGTTTTTAGCTCATCTACTTTGTACATAAAGGTACAGTTCAACATTCAATGATAATTATGAATCATTTTTCTCAAATTTCACAAATCATAATATGGTCTCAAAACTTAGGCTCTCTCTTTAGATCATTTCTCTTTTCTCGCTCATAAATAGTTATAACAAAATTATCTTTCTTATTACTCGTCTACTAACGTCATCTTCAAAGTTTCACAAGTTCTTCAATGGCAATAAACTCAAATCTCCTAGAAGATCCTTCTTTTCCTTATTTTTTTGCATCATTTAGAAAATCACAGTTCTGTGATTGTGACTTTAAAGCTTACATCTACAAATTTCTCTTCTCGAAAGAGATCATTTCTCTTGGTTGTCTTAATCCGCAATAAGCAGGGGTTCCTTGATGGTACCATACGCAAGCAATAAGCTAATAACAATCTATATCATCCATGGATGAGATGCAATAACATGATTATGGCATGGTTATTGAGATCGATTTCACCATCAATTGCTTCAACAGTCTTTTATATTGGTGAAACCAGTAAGATTTGGGAGAAACTCAATTAGAGGTTCTCTCAACTAGATTCTAAAATATTTTATCAACAAAGTCTTATGGGCTCCATAACTCAAGGTACCAAAGTTGTTGATGCTTATTTCACTGAACTTAATGGGATTTGGGAGGTATTGAGGAGCTTTAGGCCTTTGCCTCATTGTTCATGTGGAGATTTAAATTCAAGGTGTTTCTAGAAATTTGTTAAGATCTTAGATCATTATAACAAAGCCATTTCCTAAGGTGTATAATATGAGGTTTCGTGAAGAGACACAAAGAAGCCTTCTCCTGTAACCATTAAGCATCACTGAAGCAGTAACTACGATAATGAAGAAGGATAATTCCAATATGGTTTGTACACATTATGGAAAACTTGGTCATGTGCATGACAACTGTTTCAGGATTATTGGCTTCCCTGCAAACTTTAAGTTTATAAAGGCAAGGACCTTCAATCCATCACTAAAGTTTGCCAATCAAGTGTTCTCCTCCCAGTCACAATCTGAATCATCCAATGCATCAGAATCAACTTCGGAGCTTAATGTTTCTAAGAATCATATTAATAAACTTCTTGCAATCCTCAGTGATCAAATCAAACCTCATGTGAATTCTTCACCTTCAACCTCCAATCCTATCACAAATTTTATAGGTAATCAACATTCAATCTTTTTTGTTATTAATTATGTCAAACTTACCAAACTTCTATAGAACAAAAATCATTTTTCACCTTGGATTGTGAAAACAGAAGCCATAAATCATATTATTTGCTTATTAGAACTCTTTGATTCTTACATTTCTATCACTAATTTTTCAATTCAGTTACCTAATGGTATGAAAGCCAAAGTTAGTCATGTTGGTACTGTTATCTTGAACTCTCATATCAATTTATACAATGTTCTTCTTGTTCCTTCTTTCAGTTTCAATCTCATCTCTGTTAGCAGATTACTCTTTAATATAGAAATTTGTATTGTTCTCATTGCCAACCATTGCTTTATCCTGGTCCACTCATCATGAATAATGATTGGATTAGCAAAATTGGTGGATGGATTGTTCTAACTTTACACAAATATTAGCCATAGAAATCTGAAAACAAAGTTGAAAATAAAGTCTGTCATACTAGCTACTTCTGTTTGTTCAGTATCTGTTGATTTTTGGCATCATAGGTTAAGCCATATTTTTGTTGACAAATTGTCTTCTTTCATCCTTATTGTTGAGAATAAAAACCATTCAATTTGTTTCACATGTCCTAAAGCAAAACAAAAGAGAAATTCATTTCATGTTTGTGATACTCAATCTAATGTTGTTTTTGATCTTGTAAATATGGATGTTTGGGGTTCATATTCTCAAGAAGATCTGTATGGAAATTATTACTTCTTAACTATTGTTGATGATTTCTCAAAATGTCTTTGGATTTTCCTAATGAAACATAAGTCTGAGGTTTCATTTTTAGTTCCTAAGTTTCATCAATTCATTCTTACTCTGTTTAACACCTTCATTAAGGTCATTAAAAGTGATAATGGAATGGAATTTTCCTTGCTAACATTTTTCAATTCCACTAGCATTATTCACCAAACATCTTATCCCTACACTCCTCAACATAATGGAGTCGTAGAGAGAAGATATCAATACATTCTCAACATTGCTAGATCCTTACTTTTTCAGGCATATTTACCCATTAAGTTCTGGGGTGATGATGTGCTTACAACAAGATACCTAATTAATAGGACTCCAACTCCAATTTTAGCTAACTATAAAATCATCTTTCAAAATAAACCCAACTATCAACTGAGATCTTTTGGAAGTTTAACATTTGCTGTAAATTTGAATTCTCATAGGAAGAAATTTGACTCCAGAGCTAAATAATGTGTGTTCATTAGTTATCCTCTAAATGTAAAAGGTATAAACTCTATGACCTAGAAACTCATAGTGTTATTATTTCAAGAGATGTTACATTCCATGAGAGTATCTTTCCTTACAATCCTAATAGTCCACATACACAACATGATAATTTCACAAATCCATCACACATTGTTCTTTCAAATTTTCCAACTAAAATATCTCTTTCTGATATTATTTTCGTAAACTCAGGTTTTGATCACAATCATTGTTTGAATCCTATTAGTTCTAACATGCATAATTCCTTCACAAATAAAAGTTTACCTATAAGTTCATCTAGTCATACTCAAAATACTTAGTCATTACCTTCTGATCATATTGATCAAACATTGTTTACTGTTTTTAATTCCAAGCATACTCAATCATTACCTTCTGATTCTTATTAACCCATCATCACCTACTGCTATTAATCCTGAGCATGCTAAGTTTGAATATAATTTCTCATATTCATCTCAAATTATTGAAATTCAACCTCAACCTATAACCATTAGGAGAAGTACGAGAACTCACAAAATTCATTCATACCTTCAAGATTACCATACACAACTTAAAAACACTTATGTTCCTTCTAGTCATCAAATTTCAGCTCTCACCAATTACCCAATACAAAATCATATGTCTTATGAAAATATTTTCCAAATCATAGAACCTTTAATCTTTCCATTTCGTCTACCTTTGAACCACAAACTTATCATCAAGCCAATTGGTTTACACATTGGAGAGAACATATAAAACTTGAGCTTGATGCATTAGAAGAAAACAAAACATGGATAGTAATGCCTTTAACTGCATATAGAAATGCCATTGGATGTAAATAGGTTTACAAAGTCAACTTTAAGTCTGATGGCACTATTGAGAGGTATAAAGCTAGATTAGTTACTAAGGGATACAATAAAAAGATGGCTTTGACTACCAAAAGACTTTTAGCCTTGTTGCAAAGCACACTACTATCAGACTATTTTTGGCTTTGCTTATCCCAGCTTGATATCAATAATCCATTCCTTAATGGTGATTTAGTTGAAGATGTCTATATGGAGTTGCCTCTAGGTTACCAGCTTCAGGGGGAGAAGGCATTTGAATTTGGTCATAATAAAAGGCAGAATCCAGAGGCAAGATTGGTCTGTAAGTTGTAGAAATCTCTATATGGGTTGAAACAAGCTTCAAGACAATGGAATGCAAAATTCACAAATTGTCTTGTTCAACTTGGGTTTCAACAGTCTAAATATGATTATTCTTTATAAAGAATTCAGAGTATTATTTTATAGCATTATTAGTGTATATGCTTATGAAATAATAAGTCTCTAATTAAAAAACTTAAGAGTCCATTGAACTCTCATTTCAAGTTAAACGATCTTGAAGATTTGAAATATTTTCTTAGGTTGAAAATTGTAAGATCAAAGGCAAGGATTACTTTATGTCAAAGGAAATAGAGTTTGGAGCTTTTACAAGACTATTGGTTAGCTGGGTGCAAAATCTAGCAAGTTAAGTTAATCATAGGCTCACACATACATACCAAAATCTTTTAAAAGACATTACTCAGTATAGACATTTAGTTGGGAAATTGATGTATTTAACATGACAAGACCTGATATCAGCTATGCAGTGCATATACTAGCTCAGTTCATGGATAAGTGAGCAGTTGTGCAATTATAAGCTGCATATAAGGTGCTGAGATGTATTAAAAGAGCCCCTGGTCAAGGAATTTTACTTGCAGCCTTTTCTAATTTGCAACTAAGAGCTAACTTGGACAGTGATTGGGAAGGATGCAATGAAACAAGGAATTCCACAACAAGCTTCTGTGTATTTTTAGGTAATTTTTTAATTATTTTGAAGTTTAAGAAATAAGCCATAATTTCTAGAAGTTCTATAGAGGCAGAATATAGAGCTATGGCTGTAACCACATGTGAAATTATTTGGCTAATATATTTGATGCAAGACTTTAAAATTAAACTCATTCAGTTGGTCACCTTGTTTTGTGATAACATGTCAGCCTTACGTATTACCAAAAATTCAGATTTTCATGAAAGGAAAAAGTATATTGAACTGAACTGTCATTTCATTAGGAAAAAGTGTTGTCTGAAGTCATTAATCCTTAGCATTTGATTATAAAAGAACAACTAGCAAATGTGTTTACTAAAGCCATTCATCCAGCATACTTCAGAAGCCTTATTTCCAAGATGAACATACATGATATATAGGCTCATCTTGAGGAGAAGTATCATAATGATCCTTTGCCAGCTCAGCATACAACTCAGCATCCAGTTATAGTGCTTAATATGTGACTGATTGGAAGTTGTTAGAAGTTAATTATTTGTTATTAGGTTTGCTACATATTGTAACTAATTCAGTTAGTTTGAAATAGTTAGTTCTAATAGTTCTTAGCTCATTTGCTTTGTGTATAAAGATATAGTTCAACATTCAATGAGAATTATGAATATTTTTTCTCAAATTCACAAATTCTAATAAAAGTCTTGTGGCTATGCTTATTATCCTTAGTGTTTTTACTTTGATGGTGGGTCATGGTTGTAAGAGGAAATTTTATGCACTTTGAAAGTTAAGAAAGTCATAACCTCACCACTTAATTCAGTTGCCATTATTTGGTGGGAATAACATCTATTTAAGATAAATATTCTTTACTGAATGATATGAAATTAGCCTTTAAGTAGAAAGTGGATATAATATATTGCATGATAAGTTTTTGGTCTTAGAAATAAGATGAATATTAGCTTTCTCCACCTATAGAAAGGATTTCAATGCAAATTCATAAGCTCAATAGATAAATTTATAAAAATTTAAGGATCTAATGATGCGTACGTATTTTATTTTTATCTTTGTCTTTATATATTTTTAACGCACATGATGCTCACTTGTGTTAACCCATCAAAAAGTCCTCAATATGTTAAAATATAAAAAATTTAAAAACTTGATGTGTGTAAATAAATTTTTAGGAGTTTAATAGTCAAAATTATAAAAAATTCAAGGCTTGAAGACTATGCAGGCACGTCAGGATGGTTAAGTACTACAGTGAAAGTTAAATCGAATCAAATCGATTAAATCAAATCGAAATTAATAGTTTTATAATTATTTAGTTTGATTTTGGTTTGAAAAATAGAGTAAATCGAAGATTTAATTTGATTTATTATTTGAACTTTTTTTATTTTAAACTGAACCGAACCAAAGTTTTATATATTTATATACACTATTATTACAATTAAATATAGTTGATTTTATTTTATATACAATCATATATTAATTTAAAATTTTAAAAAATAATTATTTATGAAAATTAATTAAAAATAAATAAATAAATCAATTTTTGAAAAACAAAATATAAGTTTTAGGTGAAATATATGAATTTTGCGTTGTATATTAAATAATTTTTGAGATTTTTTTATTATATATATTTTATCAGTATTTTTTTCTAAATTTATAATAAATTAATAATTTTTTATAAAAAAATATTTTTAATTTAAAATTGATAAATTGAAGATAATTAATCTAATCAAATTGACAGTTTGACTATAATGATAATTTAATTTGATTAAAAAAAAATTTTAAAAATAATTTTATTTAATAATAAAATTTTAAACCGATGAAATCAAATGTGACCCTAGCTCTAAGTGTCTTCTATACATACATTTGAAAAATTACATATGATTGCAGTTTAAAATTACAATAGCGATGCCATTTATCAATGGTACTATCACCAAGATTATGAAATATTCTTTTTCATAATACAGGCAAGGGCCAACATGCTGGCATGAGTATTCTATTTTTGTTTTTCTTAATTTTAAAAGGATATTCTATAATTTTTTTTATTAATTTATAATAATTATTAATTGTTTAATTTAATTTTATCATATATTAAAAATTTTAAATTTTAACTTTTTCATAAAAAATAAAAATAGTATTAGAGACTATATCCGCCTAACGATGAAATAATTTATCTAATATTTAACCTAACTAATATAAGTATGAAATAGTAAGATTCTTGTTTGATTTACAAACTTTGTAAGTTGAGCAATCAACTTTCAAGAAATTAATAAGTTATAGCTGTGAGTCAGACTACAATATCACTCTATATGTCAAATTGCATTTTATATATTAAATTATCAATTTTAATATTGTAGATAATGCTAGTTGTTGGGACAGACACTGTAATATCTGCCATTTTTGAAGTGTAATTATCAATTTTATTTTGTTTGGAGAATTTTAAAATTTTAATGAGAAGTTTGGAAATTTCAGAAACTTTGTCTTGAACTGCAGCAGAATTCAGTGTTGGCCATTACTTGCTCTT
>CANXYC010469531.1:0-10589 GCA_948193065.1 Aleurites moluccanus
TAGATATCAACCCGGATACATGTCTGTTTGTTTCCCCCTAAAAGATGAACTTTTCCTGCCCATCGAGCTTAAACTTTACCCTCTTTAAAGCACAATCAATAAGAGCCCTATGATCTGTCAACCAATCCATACCCAGGATAATATCAAACTCTAACATAGGCAACTCAATCAACTCAGCAGACAAAGATCTACCGTAGATTCTCATATCACTAATATCATACTTATGTTCTACTATGACTTTATCTCCCATAGGTGTGGCTATTTCTAATGGTACACATAAAGATTTCCTACCCAATCCCAATTTCAAGGCAAACATAGGGGATATAAAGGAATGGGTTGCACTTGAATCAAATAACACACAAGCTTCTATTCTATGGACAGAAATCATACCTACAACTGTCTCATGAGACCCCTGAGCCTGCTGCTGGGTCACTGCAAACACTCGACCCTATCCTCTGCCAGCTGGTGCACTGTAGGACTCTTCCCCGCTGGTCTACCCCTACTAGTGTTTCCTCTGCCCATCTGCACTGACGGCTGGGAAGATCCTGCCTCTGAAGCCTGAGTACCCCTAGGCATAGGGCACTCTCTGTAATAATGTCCATACTCTCCTCATCTAAGGCATGTCCCTGCTCTGAAATGGCATACCCCAAAATGTCCCCTGTAAAAATAAGGTAGTGTCAATCTCATGAACTCCCCAACAGATACACCACCCTCTGGAATAACCCTACATACTCTATCTCCCTGTGACACTGCTGGTTCCCTTTGGGGTACTGGTGGTATCACAGGCTATACCATTGGCTGTACTGGAGGTGGAGGTGGTTGTTGTACCACTGCAGGTTTGTGTTGCAAAATTAGTCCGGATTGTCTGTAAAATTTTTTGTCTCATTTCTTGCATCTCCTGTCTCAAGGGAGCATCACCCATCAAATCATACTCAGTTCGTCTCCGTGACCGGGGTGGCTCAGACTGAGTTCTCCATATAGCAGATGTATTTGAAGCAACCTCTGCTTCCTTACTAGATTCATGGAATTCACCCTCACCAATAGGCCTAGCACGTCTATTTGCCCTCTTATACATCCTAGCACACTGTTACAAATCAAAAACAAAACAACCCAGCACTTATAAGAATACTTATATCATAGGTACACAAAATTTCAAACAATGAAGAAGACTTATCAATTTGACGATATATGAATATCCTATATTCCATGGTACTTCTATTGCTACTAATATGCAAACACTACAGGTTAGATAAACCTTTAGCTCTGACACCACCTTTGTCATGACCCAACCTGGGAGCCGTGATGGTCCTAGGGTATGGGTGTAGCCTAAGCTACTAGTACCATGAAGAACCCAATTAACTATATGATATGGCAAACAATACATTTAATCAGCTTAAATAGATTAATAATGCTGCTAAAATTTTGACATCATCTCCTCTATAAAATGACTATGCCCAACTGTAAAACAAATGCAAATGGCACTTCCAATATACTTTATCATTAATACTCATATCTTTATCATCAATAATTCCTCTAGATCTCCAATAACAACTCAATACATATATCTGTATATCAAACTATATCCATACATAGCATAATATATATATGCAAAATCATAGAAATACAATCACATACATATACATGCCACTCCTTAGATTACAGTACCATGGAACCTCTATATTGTACAATATTTACATATATACTTTTGAGAATGGATTATTACATAATACAAGAAGTATAATTCCAAGGTGAGGATTGGAGGTGCCAATGGAATTTGAGCCTCACTGCAGTCCTGAAAAATATAAACCACTAAGGGGGGTGAGTATAAAAATACTCAGTGAATCCATATGTATAAAAATGCAGTAGATGTTCATAATACCATGGTTGCCCATATATGGCCTGTAGAATCAATATAAGATAACAAGTAAAGAGTATAACAAGTATCCATATAAGTATCCATATCAATATTCATATAACTATCCAGTGTATGAGTCAACGCACATATGATATAACAGGATTGGGCCATATGAAAAGTGCAATCGCACTATCTGTAATTTAATACTCCAGCACTATCATAAAGTGCACAAACAACTTTACGTAAGGGGGATCAGCCCCTACGACTAGAGAATATAACATCTCTCCCTATCAAGGGTCCCATAAACACCAGTGTGCACACAATCAATGGAATTTCCCGCTACACCATCAAGGTAGCCCTATTATAATACCATATAGGTGTGTCTCTATATAACAGTCAATATAGCATAAATATATCTCATATAGCTGTGGAACAATCATATATATACTTATAATGAATAATAGAACAAATTTGGCTCAAGTCAAAAAAAGGGTCGGCGGGGCCCAGTTGCGCTGCCGTAACTGACACTTGCCGTTAATGTTCCGTTTAGGGATTTTTGAGTAGTTTCTGGTTAACTATGTTACCAAAGGATTTAGGTGGACCATGAGGTACTGTTTTAAATCTTAGGTCAAGACTAAAAGATCGGGCTAAGTGGTGGCTCAATTGGCTTTCTGGATTTCATTTTATGGACAGACAAAGTTTGGGTCATTTTAGGTCGTTTCGGCGAGCTTATTTACGGGCTAATATGCACTGTAGGTACTGTAAGATAGTAAATGCTGGTTTATCAGTCTAAATGACTTTTCATATGATATATGATGCAAATCATGCATGATTATATATATAGACTCACCTTTTATGCAATTAGATCACTTTAGCCCCCAATCCACTGTTCAAGGCCCTAATTGGCCCGTAGCTCGACACTCCGAGCTGGAGTACTCGATGGTTCACCTATTTTCACATATAACACTCTAGTAAGATGTAAAAACATCACAAAACACATTATTCACTTAAATAGACATCAAATATACACATTATATACTATAGACCTCACATTGCACAAATTACATATTTTCCAATCCTTTATGCATCCAATACATTCTATCACCACATTTGACTTACATTTTATATATTCATCACTTATATACCATACTAAGAACTCATAAACACTTCGTTTAATATTCCAAATCAAACATACACCATATTTCAAATTTAGCTTCCAAGTACTTATATCAATCATCTTTTACACATCTAAACTTACGCATTTCCATTATTTACACTATTAAACCATATTCAAACCTTACCTTTCAAATTGCAACCTAACACATTAAACTTACAAACACAACATGGTTTAACCTAAATGGAATTCATTCCATTCATCCATTTTTCAATACCATTTAATTAAACAACATTCATATACATCAAATACATAACATTCATCCATTTAAACCTATTAAAGATCAAAGCACCTAACCATTATTCATGCTTCAATATTTTGACCAACCTAGTATTCCATTCAAATGGAATTCTTTCCATCAATTAACAATTAATTCATTACATACACATCAAATATATACCATTCCATCATTTAAACCTATAAAATATCAAAGTACAAATCCATTATTCAACATTATCACATTCGGCCAACATGATTCTTCATTCAAATGAATTTATTTCCATCAAATAACCACTAATTCATATTAAACATATCAAATACAACCTATTTGAAACAAAATTCCATCAAAAACACACTTTGATTCATACCTTTTCCTAATAGGGTTTCCTTTCCAACTTTTTGAATTCCTTCCAACCTAAAAATATTTTTGTCACCAATTAACATCAAAAAACATCTTAGGAACACAATTAAACCAAAAGAATCACACAATCACTTACTTTTCCAATAGTTCTTCAAAAACTTCAAAGCTTTGATTTATCAACTTTTCTTGGTTTTTCTTTGAATTTATGGATATATTTGTGTTTAGGATGATGGAATTAACAAGTTTGGATCAAAAAAATAAAAGAAAACAACAAGATTTGGCATTCATCAATGGTGGCCGAAACTTGTGAGGAAGAAAGAGAAAAGTTTGGTTGGTGTTTTGGCTAAGAATGGTGAAGGGGTGGCAAAAATCCAACCTAAAAATCAAATGGAAAAATCCTATACATTGAGCTTATGGTAAAAATAGTGAAACGTAGCTTACTAACCATCCATTTCTTCATCTTTTCATCCAGTGGCTTGATTTAGGTTAACCTAAGATGTTACCATAGACTTTCATACACTATATAAGTCCATAATTCAAAGGAAAAGACTAAACTACCATTAGTTCAAATGGAATCCCTAACCGAGCAGCTTTGCTCGGGATTATTTTCTACCGACTTTAACTTTCCAATAATATTTCATTTAATCATTAAACCACTATTTTCATGTCCTGATATTCCGTTTTACCTTCAAATATGATGTTAAATCCATAAATTACTTAAGGGGTGTGAAAGAACCATTTTGCCCTAGTTCATCAAAAACTCAAATTATCCCGATTTCTTCCTAATAGCTTTTAAACTCGCTCTATTCATACAAATACATCATATAACATGCATATCTATCAATTTCATGCATAAACACATAAAAATTCATAAGTTCCAATTCAAGTCAAAACTCCCCCTAAGTTGCTCTTTGTGGCTCAATTTAAGTTGAGGTGTTACAAATTGTTATATATAGTATGATATTGTATAGATGTGATGATGGGTTCTACTGGTGCTGGTCGCCTCTTGCATCTCCCGTATCCTAGGACCGTTGCGGCCCCGAGAACGGGTCTTGACATTCAAATCTGCTTGGGGTGTAAAAATATGTGTTCACAACTACCCCTCATCATGGTTACTTTTCTTAAAAAGTAATCATGATGATAGTGAACATATGCCACTACGATCAGATTGGGTAAATAGATTCTAAGGTTATCCTAGGAAGGTCTGAAAAAACTCCTAAGGCTACTTTTAGGAAAGCATCCTAAGGCTATCTTAGGAAGGTCTGAAAAGATCCTAACACTGCCCTTATAGAGGAATCCTAAGGCTATCTTAGGAAGGTCTGATAAAGCTACTAAGGTTGTCCTTAGGTAAGTTTGATAAGATCCTAAAGCTACCTTTAGGAAGGTCTGGAAAATTCCTAAGGCTACCCTTAGAAAGGTCTGGAAAGCTAATAAGGCTACCTTTAGGAAGGTTTGGAAAGCTCTTAAGGCTACCTTTAGGAAGGTCTAAAAAGCTTTTAAGGCTACCCTTAGGGATGATATTCTTAATTATGCTAGATCTAAGATTTGAATCCCAAGGATGCCTTAGATGGTTGATTTTATAGGAGAAACCTAATTTGTAATAGTTTTTGAAGAGAGAGGTCCTGAAGATGCCTTAGGATTGTTGCTATATAATGGAAAGGATAAATCTTAAGTATGCCCCAGAATGGTTGACTTTAGAAATGAAGGACTCTGCCATAGGTCTCAAAATAAGGGATCCCAAATCTATGCTAGCTGATAAGAATATTGTGCTAAAGATGATATTGGTGCTATGCTAAGCAAACATGATGAAATTTTATGTTGGAGTTGATACTGGTGTTATGCTAAGCACACAAGATGAATGCTTGGGTTTTTTTTTTTTGAGATAGGGTTTTGTCTTCAGGCATCTTCCAGGATGAAGTCTGGTGAAAAAATAAATTTTTTTATTCCAAAATAAATTTTGACTTCAAACATTTTTTAAGATGAAATCAGGTAGAAAATGGATTTTGATTTCAAATGTTTTTTAGGATAAAATCATGTGGAAAATGGATTTTGGTTGCCATTGGTCGCATGGGCTTAAAATGATTTTGGTTTGCCAAGGGCTGCTTGAACTTATAATAATTTTATTTTGCAAAGGACTACTTGGGGCTTAAAATAATTTCAGGTCAGGTTTGACTTCAAATATATTTACAAGTTGGAAATGAATTAAGCGAGACTTTAAGTATCTTTAAAAGTCAAGGAAATTATACGTGACTTCTAAACCTTTAAGTAAGAGGAAATGATGCATAGATTAAGAAATTTTTCCAAAGTCTACAAAAATAATATGATGCAATTTAGTGTTCCCTAAATTTGGAAAGCGTTTAATGAAATCTGAGTGGTATCATCGTAATGGAATTTTGAAAGGGTGGCATTGTTGCCAGAGAATTTTGAGTAGGTGGCACTGTTGCTAGGCAACTAAAGAAGATTTTGATGTAATGTAATTTAGGATGCCTTAAATTGAAAAAAGTTTGATGAAATGTAGGGTCTTAACTCTATGCTAGGCTAGAAGTGAAAACCTCAAATATCTTAGGACAATTTTTTTTTTTTTAAAAAAAGCAAACCTGACTTCTTTCTAGGTTGAAATATGCAATTACCCTTTCAGGGTTTAAAAAGTTTTGATTGATGCAAACTGAGACTCCAAGTCTTGTATGAAGTGCATCCTATATCTAGTATAGGCATGCAAAAATTATGAATGCTTTATGGACTAGATACCTTGAACTAGTGAAAGATTGATCTAAACAATTATAGTGTTAAGATGAAAAATTTATGAAGTGCATCCTAAGTCTAATTTAGGCATGCATGCTTTGATAAATTGGATACCTTAAACTAGTAAAAGGATGACCTAAACTGCTAAGGTATTGAGGTGCAGGTGACACATTAGATTTGTGATCGAAGTTTTAGTAGGATGCTCTACTTTTGGAAAAAGGATGACTTGGTTATTTTGACAGTCAGAGGGATTTTGGCATTCTATTTGGCCTTGGTTTTGAATTTGGTCAAAAGGATGATGTCATTTTGACTTGGGCTTCTCAAGGGTGATTTGGACATTTATAGAGATGAACCACTTTTGGGGGCCGTGATTTAAAAAGATATCCCATTTTTAGGGAATGATACTTTAGAAAGAAAATGACTTAGATCACTTTTGTGATCATTCAGGTTGAGAGGGAATTGGTAATATATTTGGCATTAGTTTATCTACTCATAGGGCAGTGATAATGGAAAGGTAAGATTCTAGAAATGTTGCTGGTTGAAGCCACATTTAGTTTGGGTTGGTATGCAGAATTGAGGATGATGCCATGCTTAGTCTTAGTTGAAAGACTAACTTGGAAGGATGAGTTCAAATGTTGCCTAAAGTTTTTTTTTTTTGGAAAGCTATAGTCAGGTTTAGCCTTGAGGTTAATTGGTCTTATCAGATCAGATGAGGTCAGCTATGGTAAGGCTAATGGTTAGGTTTGGCCATGAAGTTTAGTTGGTCCTATCAGATTAGTTGAGGTAAGAATATGGTTAGATTTGGCTTGAGTTGTTTTTTTAGATAGGATGAGGCTTTGCACAATTTGGATAGTTGTTATAAGAATGAAGAGCTATGGTCAGTTAGCTCGGTTATCCTTCAGGTAAGAATTTCTTCTTTTATTGATCCTTTTTTGCTTAGGTCCCTTTCTTGATTTCTAACTTTTGCTTTAAAAAGACTTAGGCCTAGTTGAAGGATGTCATTCGGTTAATGAGTTCTCCAGATAGGCTATCTTATTTAGCTGTCAGTTACTGCATATGCAAAACCTTAATCCGTTTTGACTCTCAGAGGGAGTGGACTGCTTGGCGTTTGGAGTTGGATCCAGAGGATTTTTTGTGGTATGGGGTTGATTACTATCAGGGAACTAGGATTATGAGACAGATGGGTAGTCTCAGGGTATTCCACCAGACGAGATTATCTTTCCTACTTGGCCATAATAAATGATTGAAGGAGATCTATGCATTTTGTTAGACAAGCTGGCTTGACATATAAGTTAGAGGGCTATGATGCTTAGTTCATTGCTTCTATTTAGCCTAATGAGAAGATTAGGCTGGTTATCTTGATAAAAGAGCTAGAGTCAGACATGGAGATTAAAGATACACCTATACCTATGACTGACACAAAGGCATCAACTGGTGGAGCGACAGAGGCAACAAGGATAGTTTTATCTATTGGGAGGGATTTTGAGAGGCTAGTTAGAGATTATGAGAAGGCAACTGCTAATAAAGCTTTTGAGAGAGGAGTTATTGATGGAGTTTTTTAAAGACTAGCTAATGATAAGGTTTTTAAGAGACCAGTTGATGACAAAGATTATGGGATTCTAACAACAGGGATTATGATGATAACAGGGACATTCATCGTAGGAGGAGAAAGACTCATAATTAGAGATTTTCTTTTCTAGCTTCTGTCTATATTTCATATTAGTTAGGACTTTTATTTTGACTTGGAATATTTTAATAATGGTCTAGACTTGGGACTTTATGATTGGGATAAAATGAGTCAGAGATTTGACTTTGACATTGGTTTGGATAAAATGAGACATGAGTTTTATTTTTGACACTGATTATGATGAATGGAACAAAATTTATGATTTATGCCTTCTGAATTTTTGCTACATTTGATGATCAGAATGAGACATTTACTATTTTCTTTTCTTTGTTTTGTTTACTCTTTTTTTATTATTTCTCTAAATTTTGCCCAAGAAGCCTTTTTAGGTTTTCAACTCACTGATCTGCTCTAATTTTCACCTAAGCCTCTTTTTCAGGTTTTTTAACTTAGCAAGCAAGATTCAATTAATTATGGCACAAAAATGATAATTTTATATGATTTGGACCATACCTAAAATGAGCTGCCTATGTATTTTTGTTTACCCTTTTAATTCTTTTCTTTAGGAGAATAAGGTCCTTGTAGTTTTGTTTATATAACTCATTACACAAAATATCTTTTTAGCTAATCTAGATTACATGGATTTGCAAATTTGTTCCCATCCATGTCCATGAGTATGGCTCCTCCGCTTGATATGATCTTCTTGAGCATATAGGGACCAACCCAATTAGGTCAAAACTTTCCTCTTAGATTGTGCACCGGGACTCTGATTTATTTAATACCAAGTTTTCTTTCTCTAATCCCTTGTTAGTCACTCTTTTGTTGAAATTCCTAACCAACATTTGTTGATAACCTTGAATCTGATATAATGAATTCATCTTCCCATCTATGGTATTCAGTTGATTATGATACCCTTTGATCAATTATGCTTCATCCAGGTGACTTTCGCGTATGACTCTGGCAGACTAGATTTGTATCTCATTTAGGAGGACTGCTTCCATGTCATAGACTAAAGATAATATCTAGTTGCCCTAATTCAGGTGCGAATGGAGATCTAATATCCCCACAATGCATATGGGAGATGTTCATGCCAATTCCTAGGATTGGTGATCATTTTCTGCAGGACAATCTTAAGAGCCTTGTTTATTGCTTCAATTGCCCCATTTGTTTGTGGATGGTAAAGTGATGCTAAATCTTCTCCCTGTTGGATAGAATAACTACTTGAATGTATGTGAGTTTTGGATTATCTTATTTGCCAAAATTAATTGATTCTTTTTTTTTTTCCTTCTTTTTATTTATTTATTCCATTTTCAATTGATGTCTCATTTTGATTAAAATCATGAAAAAATCTGACAAAGGAATATAAGAGGAAAAATCAAAACTTTTATTGCAATAAATGGTTTTATCATCATGGGTTACATCAAAATTAAAAGAAAGACCATAAAGGCCTTTTATAGACTCATAAAAGGAGAAGGAAGAAACAGACTTAGATGACTCAGTCTTAGACAACTAGGATTCAAGTTCATACTCAGACTCAGATGATTCAGACTCAGGTTCAGACTTGGACTCCATCTTGGTTTCATCAAAGCATGTTATCTTCTTATAATACCAATTTTATGGTGGGAAAAAAGTGGTTCGAATAAGCTTTGTAGGGTTTGCTTATATTCTAAGACAATCCAAAGATTAGTGGGGATGCTAGATTATGGCTAGGCAGGGGGGAAGGATGTTCCCATTTTCAACGAGTTCATGGATATTATGCCTTAGATTTTTGCATTTGTCAATTTTATGCCCATGACCTTGGTGATATTCATAGTATTCATTTATGTTTCAACTTATAGGCACAGGGTTTGGAGGTAGCCTCGGTTCTAACTGTGTGATCAGCTTGGCTTCTAATGCTTTCTTATAAATTAAGCTCAAGGGCTTACCCAAATCATTAAATTTCCTCTTTCCCACTTTAGAAATGGTAGTTACTCTTTTGCCCTTCTGTTTATCAGAGGTAACAATCTTAAGGGTAAAAGTGCCAATCTGCTTACCCCATTCCTTTATTGTGCGATTTTGCTCAAGCGTATTGGTGTTGTGCCTTTCATTCTTTTCCATTTTAGTGTGGTTAAGAATTTTTCTTCCCTAAAAAGGATTCAAGAAAACAAAAAGGATGTTGTTTGTGTTTGCTAACATATTGGTGTTGCCCATATTAGTACTAGATATAGTTAAAGAGCTTGATTGGATGAGGTTGGTTTGATTTCGGTTCATCATTTTCCTCATCTTACCAATGATGGCCTGATGTTATAAATTTAGGGTATTTGTCACGACCCAACTTGGGAGCCCCGACGGTCCTAGGGTACGGGTGATGCCTAAGCTACCAGTACCACAAAGAACCCAATTATCTACATGACATGGCAAGCAATTCAATATTAAGCTCAAATATTGCTTAACAATTTTATAAAAATTTGGGCAACATCTCCTCTATAAAAGGACTATGCCTAGCTGTAAAACGTGCAATAAACACTTCCAATATACTTCAACATCAATATCCACATCTCTATCATCAATGATCCTTCTGGATTTCCAATAACCACTCAATATATATATATATATATATATATATATATATATA
>CANXYC010469539.1:0-11584 GCA_948193065.1 Aleurites moluccanus
TTAAAACTAAACTCTGCTCCCTAGTAATTAAATTCAACTAAAACTTGCATTAACTAGCTACAATGGGTTAAAAAGGGATTAAAATAAGTATAAATTATTTAATATTGTCCCTAATTAAATAGATAAAATATCAACCTAACACACACTGGATTACAAAATGAAGAAAATAATAATAGAATCAATGGTTGAAAATAATAAATGGATCAACAGTACTCATATCATATAGATAAGACAGATATTGGGACATTAACACGTATAACTCATATCAATCTCACATCATGTACATAAGATTGATCAGACACTTATGGCTAAGACAGTTAACCCTTCCCAACTAGGGTTCCATGTAAATCAATATACACATTGCCGGCGGTATTTACCCGCAACAATAAAAAGGTAAATAATCAATTAAAGTCAAGGTTGCACACTGGATTACAGAATGAAGAAAATAATAATAGAATCAATGGTTGAAAATAATAAATGGATCAATAGTACTCATATCATATAGATAAGACAGATATTGGGACATTAACATGTATAACTCATATCAATCTCACATCATGTATATAAGATTGATCAGACACTTATGGCTAAGACAGTTAACCCTTCCCAACTAGGGTTCCATGTAAATCAATATACACATTGCCGGCGGTATATACCCGCTACCTCGTCGGTGAGGAAGCTCTATCAAATCAACATGTAAGCTAATATAGGTATGGAACAAGTCAATTGAACATATTAGATAATAATAAGCTTATCAATAGTCAATAGCTTTCAAATCAATTAAGTGATATTGTAATTTATTAACATATGATCAATGAAGGAAGCAAATGGATTAACATTAGGTATATCAATCATCGAAGGATAGGTATACGACATGGTTATCAAAAGTCAAATGGTTGGCACAATTGGCTAGCCAATGTCGCTGATGACAATGGCATTCAAATGGTAGGCCTACGGATAAAACAAGTGATAGGCCTGTGAGAAATGAACTAGGCATTTCATCAAACACATGGTGTGTAACATTCAATAGACAAATTGGTTAGGTTTTAGAGCAACATTGACATTGCTCCAATAATCAACAACAAGCTCACAATCAAAGTTATACAATAAGCATTTGGAATCCAACAATTAACATCAATTGAAGAATCAAAATGGTATGTAAATCAAGTAGAAAAATAAAGCAAAAACCAAAGAGTGAATAGTACATTTTAATTCGGTCAAGAATGGGATTTTCAAGGAGGATTCCAATCAACATTTTAAGACTTTAGGCATGTTAAATGATGTATATTAAACTCACCTCATACTTCAAATTACTTAGGAAAATTCATTTTCCACTATTTCATTCAAAGTAGGTTTTAAGAGCAAACTTTGTTTTTCTTGTGTTCTACATCAAAACAATCATCATTTAAGCTTCCAATAGCATCTAATTAACATTATTTAGCCTAATTAAACATTAAACATCATCAACCTAGGGTTTGGTAATACACAAATTCAATTAGGGTTTACTAAATTGGGGATTTTCCACCAAATGTATCAATTGATGCAATTAAGCACTAAACTCATCTAATTTAATGTCCAATACATCTAATTAATCTATTTATTCAAAGAAATCAACTTATTACCTTATATTGATGTTGTAGCCGAAATCTTCTTTAGGTTTGTTCTTGATTTCCTTCGAGTTTCTAAGTAAAATTTTGATGGGAAATGGAAGAACTAGGTTAGATTTTAGGTTTTCTATTGATTTTCTCTTGAAAAATGGTGGGATGGAGCAAGGATGGTTCAGCCATATATTAAGAAGAAGAAAAAATGAAGCAAAAATGGCTAAGTCTTCCTTTTATACTTGGAAGAATTGACAAATTGTATTTTAGTCCTTAAGCTTTTCATTAATTACACTTTGACCCCACATCCTTTTGTAATTAATTCTATCAATTCAATTAATATTTAGATTCTGAAGTAGGGAATAAAATGAATTATTTGTATCTGTAGTTTATCATCATATAACTTTTGGAGTCATTCTGGGTCTTAGATAGTAGGTTTCTCAAATTGCTCCTGAAGTTCCACTTATTTATAATTTTGCCACTACTCTTATTTTTAGTATTCCAAAATATTTTTCAACTCTTTTTTTTTACCAAAAATTCACATAAATATAGATAACTTTTTACCTCCTGATCTGAGTCTAAAATTCATAAATCAACCAGACTGCTATTTCCCCGATGGTGTAATTAATACTGGTATTTTTTGGAATAGTGTTACAAAAGTAACCCGATTGAGATTCAAAAATTTTTGAGTGTTACACTTTACCATTCTCTATATACTTTAGTAATTAATTGAGCATATTCATACTTAAATTAATACTTTATTAGTTATTATAATCCACTGTCTACTGTTCTGTTTATTGGGGTATTATATTTTTTACGACAAAAAAATATTTTTTTAATAAAATGCTATTTTTAATCAGTTAAAAATGATGAAAAATTCCATAAAATTTGGGAAAAAAAAAATTTGGCTTCTAAAAATTGTGAAAATTATGAAAAATAATTTTAAATAATTTTTGCTTATTTTGGGAGTCAAGAATGTGTTCTTGATCATTTTTATTATATAATATATGTATAATATTACTAATTTTTATATTTTTTCTGTTGTAAGTTACAGAAAAATGGTGAAATGCATAGATCAATTTTTATTATACAATATATGTATAATATTACTAATTTCTGTATTTTTTATGTGATATGTCATAGAAAAATAGTAAAATTCATAAGAACTCCCTTGATAGTATGCACACCTAAGTATAAGGTGAAAATTATGAGATTAGGGATAAAACTTAGTTGAATTAGAATGTGTTCTATTGACCGAGTTGATGATATACCTTAGTGGACTATATGGTATGAGTACACTATGCTTGTCAAGAAATCATATGGATTGGAGGTCTGAAGAGTGATACAAGTCTAATTAAAGCAATGTTGCAATCTTTCAGAGATCATGATTTATGCATGGAGCTTATCTGTCATTATGGTGATGGAACTAGTTCTTATGGGACTATAGTAAGATTTTTCTAGATGCTCATGTTCGTAAAGGGATTATGAGTTTTGTCTACTGGAATTTCAAGACCCTTCTTTGCCATGGGAGGACTGTGGCAGTCAGAAGACTTTGGTCAAGAGCAAGAATTTATTTTTGCCAATGGAATTACAGTTGGAATTTAAGAATTCCAATCTAGTTAGAAGAGCTACAATGAATTAATCTTTGGATTAGGTTGTTAGGATTTATCCTTAACTTGTGAGTTTTAAAATATTTTTGTTAATAAAAAATATTTTTGTAGGATAATTTCCTTTCATTAGTTTTAATAATTTATTGGTTTATGGACCAATTATTATTATTTTTAAATTTAGTGAAATATACATTAGTTATCTTCGTGTTTACCTTTATTAATTTATGTAATTAATTTTGGT
This sequence comes from Aleurites moluccanus, assembly GCA_948193065.1. Lineage (NCBI taxonomy): Eukaryota > Viridiplantae > Streptophyta > Magnoliopsida > Malpighiales > Euphorbiaceae > Aleurites > Aleurites moluccanus. The sequence continues at coordinate 3,450 of CANXYC010469539.1, forward strand.
AAAACTTAAGAATGATATTATTTTTGAAATTTGATAAATTTAATTATAATTATTCTATTTATAGTTATGTAGATTTTGGTTGGAATAATTAAACTATTATTTTGCATAAAATTATTGAGATTACTATTAATTCACACATATTATCTAGGATTTTATTAGAAACCTAATGACCTTTTGGTTCTAGATTCTATGTAAATTAGTATTAATGTATAATTAATTATAAAATAATATAACATGTAGAGTTGTGGTATTAATAAAATGTGTAATAAAATCTCTATTAGATTATGTATCTAATTTATCAAAATCTAGAATGCTTCTAAGATTATAGTTGTAGAGCTCAATATTAGTGACGAACAAAGACAACTGTAAATATCTAGATTATTGAAAACCAGTATGTGCTAAAAGAGCAAAGAGGCTCTTCAACCACTAAAAGAAATTATGGATGAAAATGACCAATAAGATAACACAATCCAGCATAGGCAGGATCATGAAATAGAAACAGCTTGGAAGGAAAAAAAATCCATGATTCACATCATATTACTTAGTATTATGGATGACGACTTGATAAATGAGTTTCATTGCCATAAACATGTTATATACATGATAGTCTTTTTCTTTTAAGAACAATATTAATGGTTTGTCTATCATAAAAGTTTGTTCACTCACTATTAGTTTATCACTTATAAGAAGTGTCTAAAATATAATTTGACAAGATATTTAAGAGAAACGTTTGTAAGATGGTTAGTGAGTTATATGATCTTGGTCATGAATTGACTAAAGATAAAAGATCTAAGTTGTATTTCATTCTTTGCCTGAAAGTTGGGAGCATATGAGCATGAACCTAACTAGAAATAAAAAAAATAAGAATGCTTCTCGCCGTATGGAGCTTGAGACTAACTAACTTGCTGCTATGCAATCAAGTGCTAAGGTGAACATGACAAGGTCCAGCTCATATGAAGCTTCAGACAATAAAAGCGGGCCAAGGCAAATATAAAGGAAATGAGATTTTAGGAAACAAAAAGTCTAAAAAAAACAATAAGAAAAGTATGTACATCCTACAAAAAGAAATATTGTGAAGGTTAAATATTTCAATCATGGAATTAAGGACCACTATTTATAGGACTAAAATATAATATATCTAAGAAGGTATGCTCAGATTACTCAAATGTGAGTAAGATGACCGTTTTAATTCTATTTTTACAACAGAAAAACATCTTTTATGGATTGTAAAATTTGAAAGCAACATACCATGAGATGAAGGATTGTGAAGCCTTCGTAAATTTTCGTTGAATACTCAATGGGGTAATGATGGATTTTTTATATGCAACAACACATGTGTTGTCATAAAAAGGGGTTGCTACCTGTAAATTAGTTTTACTTGAAGGCAAACCTTATACTTACATATTGTCTTTTATACTCCGAAAAAATTAACGGATTTAGATTCCTGTTTTTGAGTTTTTCCTAGCCTTGGTTTCTATTGATCTTTCCATAATAATTCTCTGTGTTTATATTTGGGACAAAAGTTATAAGATTCTGATTATGTTTTAAATGATTTTCTTGTTATGGATATTGTAAGAAGTGTAATTTTCACTGTTATTTTTTCTTGATTGAGGTCTTTCATAACATTATGAGAATGAAGTGAATGTATGGCATACTAAACTTGGTCAAATTTACTAACAACAAATGAGCCATTTGACTAGAATGAGTCCTTTAACTAATTTAGACAAGGTGGAATTATCTACCTATTAGCATTACCAAAAAGGAAAAACAATAAGAAAATTATTTGGAGAAATAAATCCACTTGTCCATTGAAATTTAATCTTTTTTTTTTTAAATATCAGTAGTCCAATGAATGTAAGGGCAAGGCAAAACGCATATTATTTCATCACCTTTATAAATGACTATACATGGGATAGTTATGTCTATTTGATTATACATAATTATGAAGCATTAAGTTGCTTTAGGAATTGTCATACTCCAACTCTAGTGGTGCGACGATCCTAGGGCAATGGTAGGCTTAAGGCCACCATAAACCCGTAGAACACCCATATCCTGAATCCTATATATAACAAATATCCATACCATACATAGTTATCATCATAAATATTCAATTTTATGAATCATATAATTATCATTCATGCATTTTCATATATTATCATATGATTTTCTCTTGTTTCTTACCGATCAAAAGATACATCCCATATCAATAAGGGACAAGGGCAACCCATAATGTATCAATTCAAACATCAAAATAATATCATCCTCAACAACTAACTATGAAGTTCTAGAATATACTCCCCATACATATAAATACTATAATACAAAATAATATATATCAAAAGAATTACATAGAGTCTTCTTGGAGAAACAAATCAAGAAGATCTATTTTCTAAGTTCGCTCCCTCTCGAGCTACACTATCACCTGAAATCCACAGAAGAGGAGTGAGCCTTCAACTCAGTAAGATATAAACTACACTAATGCTTACAAGTATCATAAGGATATAAGGATAAGTATGAACTTGAACATATATTCAATATACTTTTAGAAAATCATAAGGAAAGAGTTTATCATAATGATTGCACAAGGAATCATAACATGAACAATCATGGTTTTCTTTAAATATGAGTGCCTACAAATAATGGCACTATAAATCATATCATGAAATAGAACTCATAACATATCATATCATAGCGTATCGATGCACCTTGTTAGCTCAACGTCTCCATGTACTTGCGCAGGGCACATACCTAGAGCTCGTGATCCCCTCTAGGTGGAACACTAATACTATACCCTGTCAGCAAGGTTTCCTCTGTGCACATTGGACCAATGAACTAACTCTCATTGGGAAGAGCATTCTATTTACATGTGAGTCATGGGTTATATAGCTTGGACATATTATCAAGAAACATAGTGGTTACAAGACCATCATCACATATTTACATATAGTTATTCCATCACACAAATAGGTATATAATGATCTAGGTCTAAGAAAATAACAACCAAGTCATCCATGCAATTGGCTTGTTTAGGAGGGTTTCAACAATTTATAGTTTACAATTATGAATTTATAGTTTTAGGTTCATCAATAATGAACTTAAGAAAAATTACATGAAGTAAAAAAAGAGAGTAGCAAGCTCAATTAATGGATAGCAACATACATTAACATAGTTCATACTTACCTCAAAGCAATTCTTTGCAAAATATTCTCTCTTATCATATGAGAAGAATGAATTATTCCTTAATCTCTTATGCTTTCCATTCCTAAATCAAAAATTTCAATATCCACAAATTAGGGTTTCTATCATTCGTGAACATATAGTTGTAGTCCTTATGATTTAATCATCTTGAGAAGTCCTATTATGCTTCTTAACATCCATTTTAACATCTCTTAGAAGAACATTAAAGATTGGGATGAATAGCTACTATTCACCCAAAACCCTAAATCCTTGAACATTTCATGTAATCCATAGTAAATGTTATTTAAGGTTCATAAACATTTATACATAAATTATAATCATCTATTCTAGCCATAGATTAACTTAACTTGAACTTAGAAATGAGTTTGAGAAAATTACCTTGAAACCCTAGAATGGAGACTCTTGAGAAATTTGGATTCTTGAAGTTCTTGAAGGTTTGATTATTGATTCTTGTGATAATGGAGATGAAATAAGTGTTTGAGAAGAGAATTTAATAAATTTATGGGCGAATGAAGTATATTTATGAAGAAAGAGAGACGAAATGGGTGAGCTGAAAATGTAAAAAAAGGCTCATGCTTATATAGACCCGAGGCTTCATTCCTGTGAATTGAGCATTCACGCCCGTGAAAGTCAATTTCTTAGGAAAATGAAAAATTACGCAAAAAATATTCTCACAGTGGTGAAAGATCTTTCACTCCCATGAAAACTATCTTCATGGTGGTAAAAGGTATCTTTATAGTGGTGAAAGGCAACTTCATAATGGTGAAAGATATCTTCATGGCAGTGAAAGATATCTTCATGATGGGGAAAGGCATCTTCATGGTGGTGAAAGATAGATATGGCAGTGAAATATATCTTCATGGAGGTGAAAGGCGTCTTCATAGTAGTGAAAGGTATCTTCACCCTCATGAATAACTGATGGTGGAAAATTCTCATATTTTCTTCATTCTAACTTGTCCAAACTTAATCAACTTATATATACACATGATTAACACCTCAAAATCAGTCATAACTCATCATGCCCCAACATATAATCATTCTAGGAGTAATCTATACTCAAAATAACATTTTAGATTATCTACCATGCACATATAAACATACACATGCTAACATTCATCAAACAAATATGAACGAACACATATCTATTCTAGTATTCCAAGCACTGGGTATTACATTCTCCCTACCTTAAGAAAATTCGTCCTCGAATTCCTTGCTCTTAGAATAGATAAGGGTACTTGTCTTGCACGCTTTGTTTACTTTTCCAATGCACTCTTCCATTGCTTGATTCCTCCATAGGACTTTAACCATTGCTATATATATATATATATATATATATATATATATATATATATTGTAGTCTCTTAATCATTCGGTCTATAATGGCGATTGGAAACTCTTCATACGTCAAGTATTGTTGAAGGTCCACCGCTGGAACTTATAACATGTGTGAGGGGTCGACAACATACTTTCGAAGTATCAACATATGAAGTATTAGATGCACACTGTTGAAGTTGGGCATGGTTAACATGTAAGAAACTTCTCTTATCTCATGCTCTGAAGCCTTAACTTGCATATCTTCTTAGCATTTTTTTTATACTTATCATAGGAACACTTTCGTCCATCTTCAAGGGACTATTAATTGTCTTAATATTATTCCTAGAACACTTATTGTCTTAGAATTCCTAATTTCCCACTCATGATACCACAATCAAACACGTCATTCCATCTCTTAAGTACCTTTAAAGTTCTTTGTTTACCAATTTCTTTAAACCTTTCATAACATATTCTTATCATTAAATCTTGCAGATATTCATACTTTCATGTTCCATTGAAATTGTCGTATAACTATACTTGTATCCATCATTCTGAATTCAAACCTCTTATTGAACTGAAACAATTACCTCTGCTTCTATCCACAAACTCTTATCCTGATGACTAACTCATGACTTATCTCAAACCCTAACCAATCTCATCACCTCTCATGCTTCTTCTTCCAAATGTATTTTTTATTCTCAAACCTGTACGGATAACCCTTTACATAATACCCTGATAATCCACATCCAAACCAAGCATCTGTTTTAAAATAACATTTTCCCCTATGCCATCTCCCACAAGCAAAACACCGAGGGTTTATATACCTCAAAAGTATAAAGTTAATTGTATCCATGCTCAACGCATCCAATTTAAAATAACTTGCTTCTGCTGCAATCTTTCTGAATGACTTCAAACATTAGTTTAGTAGTTTAACTGGTATAAAATTTCCACATTTTAAATCCTTCTCTCATCTCAGAAGTCTAGCATATCCTTCAAATTCTTAAGCCTTTGCTTTACTAATACTTTTAGAGGTAAACTCTTCTATCACCAATTCCTTGTGTCATATTTGAAACATAACATCTTATCACAAAAGTCTTCTTAAGAATTTCAGAAATCAAGCCAAAATCACTTTAACACCACATAAGTAATAGGTTACATCAGAATTTATATCTATAGTTCAATACAAATATGCTTACATAATAATTTCTAATACGCTTAAAATAGTCTATCATCAATCCATCAATAACAGTAGATTAACTAGCCAACTACAGTATGAACTAGACATTCTCTTAGAATAAGTAAGCACTATCATAACTTGATCTCCAACTAAACATTAGTTAAGTATCAACCATTAACTCTCAGGAAGCTTTTAAGCCCATGCTCCATCCTTATTCTTATCTCTTGTCTGTATTATACCAAGCTCATAGTTAACAGATCATAGAAACTATTGAGATCATAAATCATTCCATTTATATAACACAATTTACATTAGCTCTTAGATAGACTTCCAAGTCATAATCTAACCTTATGTATATATTGCTATCAAATTACCAACCAACAATTGATAAATTTACGCATCTCTCATCATTACTTAGATCAGCTATACTTGTAAATATGACTCTTAACCGTTATTATATAAAACAAAATCTCCATTTAATTATCAGACAGTTCATCATTCTTATACCTATTAAGAATCATTTACACATATTTGATAATTATCATACATACATGCATTCATCATTTAACTTTAATATTACCTTAACTTATTTACAATTTCTAGCACCTCTTTTCTTATATCATATCAATGAAATTAGCTATTAATAACAAATCATAACTTCTATCACTTTAATCATATACAGACTCTTTCATTGACAATCAAACATTCTGTCTCTTCAATGTCATAATTATTTTGTCATGCACAACTTATACTACAAATCTATCATAATGTTACATCCTCGAGTAACCATAAAATATACATCAATCATTTTTTTACCAAAAATTTATGATTCTAATCAATTCCTTACAACTTTACAGAACCTAAAATCATATTACATATCATAAATTAAATTACCATTTCGAATCATTTCACATCTCACCATGATATAGAGGTACATCCAAATTGCCATATACAGGAACATTATCAGAACTTATCAGAGTTATAAACTATATTATGCTTCCTCAATTGGGCATAGATTCCACTAATCAAAACTTAGTATATTACGTTCACTCCTTATAGAAATTTGCCCTTGAATGTTAAAATAAAACTCTTACCTACTCATCAGCCATATACCCATAACCATCTCTATTTAATTTTTTTGATTATTTCAGTACGTGTAATATCTGCCATTTTTGTTATATTCTTATTAATTATATGTTGTATAATTTAATTAATTAAAGAATGAGAATGTTTTGAGAAGATGCAAAAAATTTCTGATTGTAGGATTTTGTGAGGTTGATTGCATAATCATAAAGAAATAATTTGATAAAATATAAAACATAAAAGTTGTCATCTTCAATTCTGTAAAATGGTTTGGTAAAATTCTGGGTGTGTGAGGAGTTATGCCTCCTTGAGCAGAACTTGTCTGGTTTAGCATTTCTGCAAAAATTCTATGAATGTTTGAATTTTTTGGGAATGACTGAGATAGTTTAAGCCAAAGGTGTAAACATAAGAAATGTTCCTTTGTGTGTTGTGATATTGGATGTAAAATTTCAGAAAATTTGGTTAAGTATAACTTAGTGGAGAGTGTAATTTCTCAGGTCGGTTCGGCTGGATATTGGGCAGTAAGTCAGGGTGGAATTTAGAGAGTCACCATGGTCTGTGTAGTTGCCTTTGTAATTTGAATTTTGGATATGTTGAGCCCTTACATGTCTATTTTAAGTGAAAAAAGAATCATGAAGTTTGGATGTTTGTAGCTCATTTGCGAGCTGGTTAAGTATAAATTGTCGAGGAAAGGTTTCAGCTCAACAGAGATTAGTGTTAGCGAGCCAGCAAATGCGAAGTGGCATTTGCGAGCCGGCAATGCAAAGTGGCGAAGTGAATAGGTGAGGTTGCCGAGGTGGAAATTGGTGAAGAAGCATATGCGAGGTGGCATATGCGAAGTGGAGTTAGGCGAAGAAGGATTTAGCGAAGAGGAAAAGGCGAGGTGGCATTATGAGAAGAGGCATTATGCGAAGAGGGAATATGCGAAGTGACAGTTCGCTAGCAGAGTTTGGCGAAGAGGGAATGTGCGAGATGGTAGTTCACGAATAGAGTTGGCGAAGAGGTATTTTCGAGGTGGAATATGCGAGGAAGAGTTCGCGAGGAGAGTTTGGCGAGGCAGCATATGCGAACTGGTTATGCGAAGTGGCTGTTGCGAAGTGGCATTGCCGGATCAGTTTGGCGAGCTGGGAGTTGCGAGGTGGCATTGCCGAGGTGAGTTGGCGAGTTGGATTTTTGGGGCAGTGGCCTATTTAATCCCAGTGGCTAGTAGCGTTTTCCTCATGATTTTTCTTTCTTCCCTTCCTCGTTCTTCTTCAGTTTTTCTCAGAGTTGTTCCATTTCTTGTCTAAGGCATTAATACTCAAAATTAATGCATTAGATCTCTAGATTAGCATATTTTAATGCAGAAATTGACAGATTCAAG
>CANXYC010469573.1:0-14823 GCA_948193065.1 Aleurites moluccanus
TTAATAAAAAGTAATTTTAAATTAAAAATAATATTTTTTTTAATTTTAAATAAATAAAATAATTAATTTTTATTTAGTTATTAATTTATTTTATTTTTTTATATTTTTAATTTTAAAAAATATTTTTTTTAAATAAATAAAATTTTAGGGACTAAATTATAATTTGTCAATTACTTTTTTAATTCTTATGGGATCAGGGAGAAAAGTCAACGGTCAAAGGGTCGAAATTATAAATTTTAATAACGTTAGAGTCAAAATTATATCTCGAAAAATATTAAAAATTAATGTGCTCCTAATACTAAATGACAAGATCAAAATTATACCATATTCTTAAATTAAATAATAATCATATATGTATTAAAATATAGTGGAGAATTCTGGATCCTCACATCAATTTGATAAAAAATTATTTTTTTTTAATGTAAAAAAAAATAATAGTAAAGACGACAAAGAATGGTCAAAGCGTTCTGTTGCAGAAGAAAAAGTCTGGAAGTAAAGTTTTCCTTTTAGACAGAGAAGAAAAAAGGAGTGTGCTTTGGGAAAATGAAAAGAGGACTCTTTTCTTTTGTCAACTAGTCTATCATTTTAACCTTTTTCAGTGAAAACTCTTTTTTCCATCTACAAAAATTAATTAATTAAAGGGCCAAATTCATCACCATTTAATCTCCCTCTACAAAAGTTGAGAGTTATTTAAAATTTTCTATATGAAGATAATTTTTTCATATTATTATATTTTTACAGATTCTTATTAAAATTATACCGATCCAAATATTAATATGTTTTTATTTTTTTAATTGATCCATATATACATATATATAATAATATTTAAAATTATCAAAAGATAATAATAATCTAAATTTATCAATTAAGATATTTTTAAAAAATAATTTAAATAAAATATATAACAAAAATCACATAAAGTAGGGATAACCCAACCCAGCTACCTGCCAATAAGCAACAAGAATCCTCATTCACGGCTAACAAAGCATTCGTTTGGAGTTGCCTATATATATTTATTATAAATAAATTTAAAATATTTATTACTTCAGCAATAATATTTAACTAAAATAAAAAAAAAAATCTAAATATGGAAAAATTATAGTGAAATTTAATTTAATTAAATAAAAAACAAAGAGGTTCATATTTTATTTATATCCAAATTTATTTGTCAAAAGTTTAGCAAAATAGCAAATTTATTTGTATTTTGTTTATGTTGATTTTGATGATAATAAAATATTTCAATCTGTTAATTATGCTCATAATTTGTTTAAATTGGTTAAAATATAAAAAATCATTACTATTGTTAAATTATAGGTTTAGCACATTTGAAAGATTTCAATAATTAAGTTCAATGTGAAGCCATGAAATGCATATACTAAGGGGAGCATTCTTTAAAGAAATGCTAAAAACAAACCATTAGAATTTAGGATTGCAGGAATTACAAAAGTAGCGGACGCTACCGAAAGAATAATAGTTGCGACAAAAAAATCATAGGTGTGAATTAGAAGTCGCAACCATAAGGAAGACAATAGCCTAAGTCACTGTAAGAGAAAAAGTCGTAGGCGCTATGGTTGAAGTCACAGGTGCTACTATGAATAGCGGGTGCTATGATTGAGTCGCAGCTGCTATTAAGGATCATAGAAAGTAATAGGAACTTCAGACCTAGAATAGGACGATAATCGGGGGTGCGAATATTGAAGTAGCAGGCGCTACACTAGGAAGTTGCAGCCGTTACTAAAAAAAGTCGCATGCGCGAATGACAAGTAGCTGCTGTGAACTTCATTTGTGTCGAATGAGTCGTGAGCACAAATATGAAGAAACAAACAAAAAATATAATCGTTGGAAAAGCTGCCAACTACATTTAATTGTATTAAATGAGACAAAACGACTCTATTTTATGTAAGACTATAAATATGAGTTGGTGAGAAACTTAAATATAAGAGAATAATTATTGAAATAATTAATTAAGCTATTGCACCAAATCATTTATATTTATTAAAACTGAAAATTTGTAAAGCATTAATTGTGAGCTATTTGTTGTAAAAAATTTAAGATTGTTAAGACTCATTGATTGTTAGAGAGTTGGGAAAAAGTAAAAGGGGATTTTCTTCTTCTCATCTCTTGTATTTTTAAAGGGTTTGAGTGTGAGTTTTTGGAAAATACTTGCAAAGATTTTAGTGTGAGTTTTGAAAAAATACTTGTAAAGATTTAAAGTGTGAGCCTATAAAAATAATTTGTAAGGTTTAAGTTTGAGTCTAAATACTTGAATTTGATATTGCATCCGCAAAAAGATCAAGTGAAATACTCAAATGTGATATTGAAAAGTGAACGGAAGCAAAAAGTTAGCCGAACAACTATAAGATTTTATGTTTCATTTTTTCTTCTCTTCCTTCGTCAATATTTTTATTTGGTCTTAATTTTTACATACTAACCAATTCATCCTTTTATTGTAAAAGGGACTTTCATGTTTCTGACACTTTTTGAAACTTTGTGTTTCAATGGCATTTTAGAGTTAAAAAATCAAAAATTGAGTAAAAATGAGGGATACATATGTAATTCTCGTGCAAACTATTGTAAATTTGAGTAGGGCACATTTAAGCATATGTTTCGTTTAACTATTAGGAGTTAGTTATAGTTTTTAAACTCACAATAACTAGCTCAACTCATTTGATAAATTAACTCAACTGTTAAGCACATCAATAGAGGTAAAGTTAAACCGACTAAATTGATTAAATCGAATTAAATTGATTAAACTAAATTAAAATCGATAGTTTCATAATTTATTTAATTTGATTTGATTTAAAAAATATAGTAAACTGAAAATTTAATTTAATTTATAATTTGAGTATTTTTTCATTGATTTCAAATCGAATCAAATTTAATTTATTATTATGACAATTAAATATATTTGATTTGATTTTATATTCAACCATATATTTTAACCTAATATTAATTTAAAATTTTAAAAAAAATATTCATGAAAATTAGCTAAATAAATAAATAAAAAATCTAATTCTTGAAAAAAATACAAGTTTTGGATGTTTTAGTTAATGAAATATATAAGTTTTATATTGTATAATATTGAACTATTTTTAGATTTTATTTTATTACCAATATTTTATTAGTATTTTCTCTAAATTTATAATAAAATAATAATAATTTTATAAAAAAATATATTTAGTTTGATACTGTCAAACCGAAGTTATTCAAATTGAACCAAATTAAAATCAAATTGATAATTTGATTATAATAATAATAATAATTTATTTTGGTTTAATAATTTTTCAAATTGAAAAAATTAATTTAATTTGATAATAATTTTTCAAATCGATCAAACTGAACCAATACCATCTTTATATCAATATCGACGGATTATATAAGTTTCACCTTGAAGGTTTTCCTATTTATTGATAGCTGGTAATATATTTTGACTATATTAATTTTATTAAAAATTATTATTAATAATTTTTTTTCACAAATTAACTTTTATGTGATCTCTTTATTTGTGATTCTTTAAAAACGATAAATTATCTTTAAAGTATTTGAAATAGTTGGTGTATTCACATTATAAAATTGATATATATATATATATATATATATATATATTATTTTTAAAACATAATAAAATTTTAAGGAATATATAAGTATAATGTACATTTATAAAATTAATAATTATACTTTAAGAGGTAATTTTATATTTCAATAGCAATCACAATTACCAAATAATTTATATTTATAAATTGGATTAATTATTATTTAATCCCTAAAATTTATCAAAATTAACAAAATGATTCTTGCATTTTGAGAAACTCATTATTTAGTCATTATATTTTGGTTCCATAATTATAATTTTTTTTTATAAAAAATTGGTTTAAAATTTTTTTATTAAATAATCGAAAGTTTAAAATTATTTACTATTTAGTCCTTAAAATTTATCGAAATTAATGAAGTGAAGGAAATTTTTATTATTTTATAAATATTTAATGGTAAAATTGGACGGAATGATCAATTTGTTCACGAAATCAAAATATAAAGATTAAAAAATGAGTTTTTCAAAATATAAAGATCACTTTATTAATTTTGATAAATCTCATAGACTAAATAGTAATTAATCCTTATAAATTAATAATTATTAATCGCTTACCACCAATTATCAATCATCCCAAACTATAAAATAAAAAAAGGCCTAAATATTTAAGTTGAGTGACTCAATCCACTTATTAAACAATATAATGGACTACTAATTTTGAAATATTAAGATTTGCTGTAAAAATAATTAGGAATAAGGTATAATTTTGACTCTCTGATATTTAATTTTAGGAGCACATCGATTTTTAATATTTTTCGAGATACAATTTTGATTATAATGTTATTAAAATTTGTAATTCCAACCCTTCTTTTCATTAACTTCTGTCCTTGATCCCACATGAATTAAAAAATAATTAATAAATTATATTTTAGTTCTTAATTTTATTTATTTATTAAATTAAATATATAAAAAAGTAAATTAATAACTAAATAAAAATTAATTTATTTATTTAATTAAAATTAAAATAAATATTATTTTTATTTTAAAAATTACTTTTTATTAAATTAAAATAAATAATTTTTATTTAATTATTTATTTTTCTAAAATTAAAATAAATAAAATTACTTTTTAATTATTTAATTTATTTTCTAATTTTATATATTTGGAAATTATTTTTATATATTTAATTAAAAAATACTTTTTATTCAATTAAAATTAAAATAATTAATATATATATATATACGATACACTTTAGTGATTTTATTAAAATTTAATAAAAAAAATAGATGAATGATCAAATTTATTGATAGAATTAAAATACAAAAATTAACTGCGCTTTTTTCTTTAAATACTATCATTCCTAAATATCATTTCTTTATATATATATATATATCTTACTTTGTTATTTAATTAAAATTAAAATATTGAAAAATATATATGAATAATTTTTTGTATAATATTTATACATTATATTTTTATTTATTTATTTTATATATATTTTAATTTAAAATCAAAATAATATTAATTTTATTTAATTAAAATAATTAGTTTTTATTTAATTATTAAATTTTTTTTTGTATATTTGATTAAAAAATATTTTTTATATATTAAAATAAAATTATTTTATTTTGTTAAATATGCAAACAATAATTTTATTTAATCAAATATAAAAAAATAAGAAAATAAATTAATTTTAAAAATAAATATTTAATTAAATAAAAAGTAATTTATATTAATTTTAAAGTAAAATATAAAAAAGTAAATAAATAAAATTATGTATGAATATTTTATATATAAAATTATTGACATATATTTTTAAATATTTTAATTTTAATAATTAAATAAAAGTAAGAAAATATATATAAAAAAAAAGATAAATTGAATATATTTTAGGGATGATAATATTTAAAAAAAGAAGTGCATTTAATTCTTACATTTTGATTCTGTTAATAAATTTGATCATTTTGTTTACTTTTTTATTTTTTATTAAATTTTAATAAAATAACTACAAATACCTCATATATATATATATATATATATAAAATAAGAGAAAAGTAATTCATCTTTAATTATTTTAATTTTAATAAAATAAAAAAATGATTTTTTGATTAAATATAGAAAAATAATTTTCAAATTTTATAAAATAAGAAAATAAATTAAATAATTAAAAAATAATTTTATTTATTTTAGTTTAATAAAAAGTAATTTTAAATTAAAAATAAAATTTATTTTAATTTTAATTAAATAAAATAATTAATTTTATTTAGTTATTAATTTAAAATATTTTTAATATATTTAATTTTAAAAAATATTTTTTTTAAATAAATAAAATTTTAGAGACTAAATTGTATTTTGCCAATTACTTTTTAATCTATGTGGAGCCTAGGAACTGAAATCAATGAAAAAAAAAAATCAGAATTATAAGTTTTAATAATATTAAAATCAAAATTATTTCTCAAAAAATATTAAGAGTCAGATTTATTTTTAGAGCTAAATATCAATGTTAAAATTATATATTTTCCCAAATAATTACAAAAGAAAAACTTTTAGGAATTTGGTGTTGAATATGAAATTCCATCTTTTGGAAAAAAAAAAAAACACTATTCTAGAAGATACAATTGCTTAAATCATGAGTTTCCAAAAATCAATTCATCAGCTTTGTAATTTATTTTTCTGCTGCCCAGCCAAATTCACCAAATATATCTATTAATTGGCATCACCTTAACATGTTTTCTTCTTCTTCGGCCATCGGCCATCATTCCTCTACTGTCTCCATTCAGCAAAGGCCAAAGGCACAATGGCCCTATTTATGGTTTAATTTCCTATTTCTTTTAAAAAAAAAAAATTAATTTATCAATTTGACATTGAATTAGAATTCAGTAATTAAATATTTAAATCTCATAAATACAGAAATTGATGAGGGATTGAAATTTAATATTGTAATCTATATTTAAGGGCGGAAGCAGAAATCTTCACGATCAGCAACGAACGCATAAAATTTAGGCAGGGACATTATAACAATAAAATAAAATTATTTAAAAATATAAAAATAATAAAAGTATTAAACATATATTTTAATTATAAATAATCAAAAGTTATTATAATATTATTAAAGAAAAAATTAAGAAAATTAAGAAAAAAAATAAGAAAATTAACGAAAATTAAAAAAAATAAAAATAAAAGAAAATAGAATTAAATAATATTTTATTAGGGATTAAAAATTTCTAAAATTGTGTCATAAGCCCGCATGACGTTTTATGACCTCTTCTGAAAGCTTATTGAAGCTTGGTTTCCCCGTTCATTTAGTTCTGTTTAACATTACACTTAAATAGGTTTTTGACAATGTGTGTTTGGAGAATTTAGAGTTTAGAAAATGATGATCCTGGAAAAATTATATATTTTTTAGCCTTTTTTAAATTATAATTTATTAAAAGCAATCAAAAATTAAAAATCAAAATGAAATTTTAAAAAGCAAGTTTAAATTCAATGTCCAATAAATTCTTAATAAATTAGCTAATTCTGTTAGTTTAAATTTGTGAATAAATGTGTATATAATTTAATAATAAATATAAATTATATGTATTTATTATACTTTTAATGTTTTAACATGCTCATTTTGATAGGTACAACTAACTAATTAAACTTCTAATTGTATTTATTTAATTATTTATAAGGTTAAAATTTTATATTGTAGGTTGCTTATATATAGCACCCGCAACACTTTTAAGTAATTTTTGCTATTTAAGTTTAAAGAAGACAAAGATTTGAGAAAAAGATAAATAGCTCCGCTATTAGATAAGTAACACCCGTTATTTATTAAGTAGCACCCACTACTGAGTAGTAGCAACCGCTACAATGTGATCTAAGAGATACAATAGCTAAATAATTTCAGTAGTGATTGCTAATAGTTTTGTAGCCCCCACTATTTAACTAAGTAGCGCCCGCGACCTATATAAGTTCACATTGCTACATATGCTGAAGTTTGAGTAACAGCGGCTATAAACATGTAGAAAGTCCAGAAGCTCAGGGGGTCAAAGTGAGTCAAAAACGTAGCGTCGGCTACAGGGAGTAGTGCTCGTGCCCGCTATTCAGAAAGTCTAGACACAGTTGCTCCAGTGGTTCCTCCACCACCACCTGTAGTTTTGCCTTTGGTTGATGAGGTTTCTTTTGAGCGGTTCTTGAAGCTCAAACCTTCTGAGTATAGAGGAGAGATAGATCCTACAGAGTTTCTGGATGAGATTGAGGAAAAGGTCTAGATTTTGAGGATCTCAGACAAGAGAGTCATAGAGTTTGTTGGCTATTTGATGAAAGCTGAAGCTAAAGACTGGTTCAGGAGGAGTATTCAGGGTAATGCAGATCTTTCTTGGAATCGGTTTAAACAAAGAGTTATTGAGGAGTTACTTCCAGAAAGTATGAGGGAGGCTAAAGCTGTTGAGTTTGAGAGATTGGTTCAAACTCCTGGTATGACTGTTTCAGAATATGAGAAGAAATTCAACCAGTTGAGTATATTCGCTCTAGCTTTGGTTCCTACAGAGACAACACAGATTCAGAGGTTCCGTAGAGGACTCATAGCTCTGTTGTTTAAATTTCTAGCTGCTATTGTATTTGACTCATACTCTAAACTTATGGATAAAGCTAGAGTGATTGAGAATAGAAAGATGGAGTTTAGATCAGAAAGGGAAGAGAAAAAGAAGGCAAAGATTGGGAGTTCCTCTAGACAGGTCAGTGGAATGAAGAATATTGATGCTTCACCTCAGTTTGCTCCCTAGAGCGGATATAGAGGACCTTCAGAGAGATCTTAGCAAAGGCAAAATTCCTCTAGACCGATACCTCAAATGAGTTATGGTATTACCAGTCCAGCACCACCTAGGACTACTATTCCTTTTTGTCCTATGTGTGGTAAGCTTCATAGAGGAACTTGTCAATTTAAGACAGGTGCAAGCTATGGGTGTGGACAACAGGGTCACTTGCTTAAGGATTGTCCATAACCTTCTTTTGGAGTTAGACCTCAAACTTCTCAGGCTTCAGTCTAGATGGATAAGAGAGTTGTTAGTCAACGGTCTGGCATAGGCCAAGGTATTTGGGTAGAGCTATAGAGGGAGGTAGAAGTTCAGGTCAGACTACGGTTCAGACACCTTCGGGCAGAGGTAGAGGGAGAGTATTTGCTTTGATACAGCAAGAGGCACAAACTTCTAACACCGTGGTTACAGGTATTCTTCCGATCCAAGCTTTGAATGCAAGAGTGTTATTTGATTCAAGAGCTTCACATTCTTTTGTTTCACCCTATTTTTCTAAAAAGTTGAATATGCCATGTGTATTGCTTGAGAATGCTTTGGTTGTATCTACTCCTTTAGAAGAAGAGATAGAGGTTCAACACTTTTATCCATCTCGTGTAGTTAGCATAGATGGTAAAAGTTTAGAGTCAGATTTGATTGTGTTGTCGATGCTTGAGTTTGATGTGATTTTAGACATGGATTGATTGTCTAAGTTTTATACATCCATAAATTGTCATGAGAAGAAGTTAATATTTAAGCCACCTTTGGGTAAGGAATTTGAGTTTTAAGGGGAAAGAAGTGAAGTACCTTATAATGTGATATCCGCCATCAAGGTGAGGAGATTGATGAGGAAAGGTTGCCAAGGATATTTGGCATACATCTGTGATACTTGTAAGGAAGTGAAAGGCTTGGAGCAAATTCCTGTTGTTAGTGAGTTTCCGAATATATTTCTTGATGAGTTACCTGTGTTGCCACCGGATAGAGAAATTGAGTTTGGTATTGAGTTGCTTCCTGGCACGAGTCCGATTTTTATTCCTCCATACCGTATGACACCAGTAGAGTTAAGAGAATTGAAGACTCAGTTGCAAGATATGTTTGACAAAGGATTCATTCAACCTAGCAGTTCTCATTGGGGTGCTCCTATCCTCTTTGTGAAGAAGAAGGATGGATCTATGAGACTGTGTATCAATTATAGGCAACTCAATAAGATCACCATTTAGAATAAGTATTCTTTGCCAAGGATAGATAATTTGTTTGACCAGCTGCAACGTGCTAGTCATTTCTCCAAGATAGACTTGAGGTCTTGTCACGACCCAGTTTCCCGAGCCGAGACGGTCCTAGGGCGCGGGAGTTGCCAATGATGACCGGCACCCGTAGAACCCAATCGATCACATCAATCCTATCAATTCAATATTAATTCATATTCATTAATGATCAATCGTTCCATTAACCTGTCATACATTCTGAAATAGCTGTAACATTAATTATCACGATATCATCCATATAATAAGACCATCATCACATCCATGTTCATTTCCTAGCTAACCCGTACAAACCCATGGAGCAGCTAGATAATGAACACCAAAATAAATGTTATACAAAATAGAGTATATGCAAATACATTGAAAGCCTGTAGCAGAATCCTCAGAGAAATAGAAGTCTGAATTCTGTAACTCTAATCCTCTCCTGAAATAGGTAAACAATAAACGGGTGAGTATAGATGATACTCAGTGAATTCACATGCATCGCAATAAATAATAGGTAACAAATAAACAAAGGTATCAATCAAGGAAATATCAGTGAACCGAATAAATGTCACGGTATAGTAAGGCCAAGTAATCATCATATAGGTTCGGTAATATATGGAAAGACAGATACGGGGATGGACTGTATGAAAAGAAATCATACAATCTCCAAACAATCAAATCGTTGGACCATGTAGGTCACTAGTTCATCCATATCAGGGAAATAAACATAAGGCTGATCAGGCCCTATGGCCAGGACCATAACCCCTCTTAGCTAGGGTACAAATATACAATGTGCACAAGGTCGATAGTATTTCCCCGCTCCCCTGTCGAATCTGAAGTTCTGTCATGACCATATCCAGGTCAATAACAAGGGATACCATAAGCAATAATGACATCCGGATTCAATCAATCAATCAATCAGTTCGGTTTCAATCATTTCAATATCTAATATCAATAATGGCTATGCCATATACAATATCCAATATCAATAAAAGGTTGGGTATTAAGGACAGTTTATAAGGCAAAATAAGGTTCGATGATTGAAATGGTAAATATCAATAAATCAAAGTTATATAACAATATATGGATTACTTTGGTAAGAGAATATGAGTGCAAATTTAAGGAAAATCCAAAGGTAACACAAAATGTAAGGTTCGACCATTTGGGGGTTTTTCCCAAATGGTGTCCAACAATCAATTTAAGCAATTTGATATAACAAATGTTGCATGTAGAACTCACCTAAGCCTCCCAAGAGCTAAAGCAATAGCCAATTGCACCAATTCCTCAAAATCCCCAATTTTTGGCTACTTTGAGAATTCAAATTTCACAATCTATTATTCCACATCAAATTAATCATCAATTAGTTGTTCACTTACATCCAATTGACTAATTCTATCATCAATTTATAGAACCCATCACTAATTTATCAAATTATATCTCAAAGTTCCAAATAAACCCTCAAATTTAGGGATTTCCATAATTTGGTATTAATCTAGGTAAATTAACACTAAACCCATTTATTCCAACCTAAATAATATCTATTTAATCAATCAAAACTAACAAATAAACCCTTACCTCAAATGAGTTAAAATGGCAAAAATTTGATCTCCAATGCCTCTAGAAATTACAGCTCTTTTCCACAAGCTAAGGACGGAAAAAAGATGAGTACTAAATATATTTATGATTTCCACAAAATTTCTCCAGAAATTTTGATGAAGAATTTGTGAAATCGAAGAAGAAGAAGAAGAACAGTGTTCGGGCTTCCTTGGAGAAAAGACGAACACGAAGAACAGAGAAACAGAGAAGAAATTAAAAGAAAATAAGTTAACGTGTTTAATTGCATCAGTTACTGCCTCTTTAAATAGGCTACTGCCTTAGTAACTTTATAGGCTACTGCCTTAGTAACTTTTCACCTCGCCATTTTTGCTTCGCCAGTCTAGCTCGCAAATGCCAGCTCGCAATTGCCAGCTCGCCAATCCCAGTTCGCCAATCCCAACTCTCCAATGCCTCTTCGAAAATCTCAGCTCGCCAATGCCTCTTCGCATTTCCGGCCTGCAAATGCCAGTTTGTCAAACCCAGCTCGCCATTGCCTCTTCGCATTGCTGGCCCACAAATGCCAGTTCGCCAAACCCAGCTCGTCATTACCACTTCGCATACTCGTAATACCTCCTCGCATATACCAGCTCGCATATGCCACTTCGCATATGCCGGCTCACACTTCCCTCTTCGCATTTCCAGCTCACACTTTCCTCTTCTCATTTCTAGCTTGGCATTTCCTCTTCACAAGGCTAGCTCGTCGCAAGGCCAGCTCGGTATTGCCTCTTCACAAGGCTAACTCGTCGCAAGGCCAGCTCAGCATTGCCTCTTTGCAAGGCCAGCTCGCCAATTACTCTACAGATATTCTAACTCATAAATTCTTTGGTCACTGAGAATATATATTCAATCTTAGGAATTTCAATCAATATTATACCAAGGAATATTTTCCATGCTGATTTACTAACATCATCAAAATGATTAAATAAATAAAATTTTATACTTATTACAGAATCAATTAATTAGGCCAATTCCATTTAAAATTATATATACACACACACATATATATATATATATATATATATATATATATATATATAAAAATAACGGGTTTTACATTCTTCCCCCCTTCAATTAAATTTGTCCTCGAATTTAAATAAAATATATCTCAAAACTGAAATAGAGATGGGTATCTGCTCCGCATCTCCTGCTCGCTCTCCTATGTACACTCCTCTATCGTCTGATTCCTCCATAACACTTTAACCATAGGGATCTCTTTGTTTCAAAGCTTTCTAACCTGTCGATCAACAATCTCCACAGGTAGCTCCTCATATGACAAATCCTTACTGAGATCCATATCCTGCATCTCCAAAATGTGCGATGGATCCGATACATATTTCCGCAGCATCGATATATGGAAGACCAGAAGTACGTGGCTCATATTTAGTGGAAGAGCCAATCTATAGGCCACATTATCAATATGCTCAAGTATCTCAAATGGGCCTATAAATCATGGTGACAGCTTGCCCCTCTTCCCAAATCTCATAACTCCCTTCATCGGTGAGATCTTTAGGAAGACATGATCACCAACAGAAAATTATACATCCTTCCTCTTCGGATCAGCATAACTTTTCTGCCTACTGAAGGCAGTCCTCATCTGCTCTATGATCAAAGGAACTTTCTCCATAGTTTCTCTAATCAGTTTGGGTCCCTCTAGCTGCTTCTCTCCCGGCTTCACCCAACACACTGGTGATATGCACTTTTTACCATATAGTGCTTCAAATGGGGCCATACCAATCGAAGAGTGATGACTGTTATTATAGGAGAACTCAATCAATGGCAGATAATAGTCCCAACTACCTTTGAAATCCAGAACACATAACCTGAGCATATCCTCTAAGGTCTGGATCATCCTCTCGGACTGCCCATCAGTCTGTGGATGGAAGGCAGTACTAAACCGTAGCTGGGTACCCATAGACTCTTGAAATTTCTGCCAAAACTGGGATGTGAACTGTGTACCCCGATCAGATATGATCACCAAAGGAAGTCAATGAAGACGCACAATTTTATCAACATACAATTATGCATACTGAGCTACTGAATAGTTGGTCTTAACCTCTAAAAAGTGTGATCGATCTACAATAACCCAAATAGAGTCATACCCCTTCGAAGTCTGTGGTAGACCAACTATGAAATCCATAGTAACCTGTTCACATTTCCACTTTGGCAGCTCTATCTCCTAAAGTAGCCCTGATGGCTTCTGATGCTCAAACTTAACCTGCTTATAGGCTAAGCACTTCGATACAAAATAAGCTATATCTTTCTTCATCCTAGGCCACCAATAAACATCTCTAAGATCATGGTACATCTTGGTAATACCTGGATGTACACAGTAAGAAGAATAGTGTGCCTCTCGCATAATCCTATCCCGTAGCTCATCACAATTCGGTACACAAATACATTTCCCACATCTCAATATCCCATCATCAATAGTGAACTCTGCCATCCATCCACTCAGAACCTCTCCCTTCAGCTTCAGAAGATAAGGATCTCTATCCTATGACACTTTTATATCATCAATCAACAGTGACCTCGCCCGAAACTAGGCTATCAGAGCCTGGTTCCGATCTTGAGAACCCAAATCCAACTCCAACCCACAATCTGCTAACTGTCTCAACTCTCGGATCAATGGTCTCCGGCTAACCACAATGTGAGCAAGACTACTCATCGATTGCCTGCTCAAAGCATCCGCCACTACATTGGCCTTCCCTGGGTGATAGAGAATCTCACAGTCATAATCTTTCAGAAGCTTAATCCATCTGCGCTGCCTCAGATTCAGATCCTTCTGCTGAAATATATATTGTAAACTCTTATGATCAGTATATATCTCGCATTTCGATCCATATAGATAATGCCTCCAAACTTTAAAGGCAAAGATAACTGTTACTATCTCCAGATCATGAGTAGGATAATTTGCTTCATGCTTCTTTAACTAACGAGAAGCATAAACAATCACCCTACCTATCTGCATCAGAACACACCCTAGGCTAATCCGCGAAGCATCACAATATACCGTGAATTTCTCCTCCTCCACTGGTAATGCCAAAATCAGAGCACTGGTAAGGCAATACTTCAGAGTCTGAAAACTCCGATCACACTCATCAGTCCAGATATATCGCTCATGTTTCCTCATCAATCTAGTCAAAGAAGCTACAATACTGGAGAAATCTTTCACAAACCTTCGATAATATCTAGCCATACCCAGAAAGCTACGCACCTCTGAAACACTGGTAGGTTGGGGCCAGTTAGCAACCGCCCCAATCTTCTGAGGATCCATCATAATACCCTCTTTACAAATGACATGCCCCAAAAAGCACACCTCCGTCAACCAGAACTGACACATGGAAAGTTTAACATACAACTGGTGCTCTCGAAGTGTCTGTAACACAATCCTTAAATGCTCCCTATGCTCCTCCTCACTCCTGGAATAAATAAGGATGTCATCAATGAAGACGATGACAAACTTATCCAAATAAGACCTGAACACCCTGTTCATCAAATCCATGAAAGTTGTTGGAGCATTTGTCAATCTGAATGACAATACCAGAAACTCATAATGGCCATAACGAGTTTTGAAAGCAGTCTTGGGTATATGTTCACTCTTAATCTTCAACTGATGATACCCAGACCTCAATATTAGAAAAATGGTTGGCACCCTGCAGCTGATCAAATAAATCAT
>CANXYC010469710.1:0-11104 GCA_948193065.1 Aleurites moluccanus
TCTACTACCTAACAACATAGACATATTAAACTTATTGTTTTTAACAAAAAATATAATATATATATATATATATATATATATATATATATATATATATATATATATATATATATATATATATAAAGATAACTAAGTAATATAATTTTATAGTATGGATAATTAAGTCATTATAATATCGGGTCTCACAGGAAGGGGGATTCCTATGAGGTATGGAATACATCCCTCATCCCCGCTAATGGGGAAGAAATGTTTCCTATCCCTACCCCCATTGGGAGAGAAAATAGGGAACCTGCAGGAAATGGGGATTCCCCGCCCCATTGCCATCCTTACTAACATCTTTATTTTCTTTGAAGGTATATGACCCAATCTATGGTGCCAAACAGAAAATGATTCAGTACACACAAAGTTACAAGAAACAGAATTCCTAATAACATTATTGCTAACGGTTGGACAATTAGAAGTAACAAAAATTTTATTATCAGATCTTATTGAATGTAGAAGAGATCATCTTTCAATTTCGCTAGTCCAATCGTCATCTATGATGATAGGGCTTGGATAAAACAAAGATTGTCAAGCAAAATGAGAGCAATTTGAGTTTTAAATATGAGTTTACTAACAAATTTGAGATTAAAAGTAAAAGAAGGAACCAAAAGTACATTTTGAAGAGTAATATGCTTATTCAACTTCAAAGTTCCAATATGTGTAACAATAGCTCTCATGTCATTAGGGAGCTGTACAAACACATTTGTGCTTTAAAATAGGTTTGAAAGAATTTTATTGAAGAGATGATGTGATTTGTGGCTCCTAAGTCCATAATCCAAGGAGTTTTAGAGGTTGATGGTTTTTCAGAGTTTAGGAAGCTATGAAACATTGTTGCATTCATTGTTGAGAATATAGAGTGATATGTACTTGCAAAGTTCATTAGACGAGGAGGATTGATCAAATTTGTGTTAGGAGAATCAACATGATCACTGAGAAGTGCCATGAGCTTTTGAATATGATCTTTCGAAAGACTCAATGCATTTATGTCCACAGTAGACACATTTGTCGTGGAATTAATAGCAGTTGCTTTGTGGAGGCTTGTTGTTGGCTCGATTGTTACCCTTGGATTTAGAAAACTTAAAGTTTGTAGGATATCTAATGATTCTATAACAATTTTCCTTAAGATGCCCAGGTTTGCCACAATGGGAACACTTCATGTCAATTTTCTTCTTTACTGCCATAACAGAAGGCTCTGTGAATGATTGAGTTTGTAACATGAGACTCCTTTGTGATTCTTCTCTCAAGACCATGTTGTACACTTGATCTAAATCAAGAAATGATTTCATAGCTATAATTTGTGACCTAAGACCTTGAAAAGTCTCATTTAGTCCATTCAAAAACTTAAAGATATAGTCCTTCTGAGTTGAGTTCACAAACTCTTGAAAACACCTCTCATCACACTTACCACAAGAGCAATGAGTTAAAGGACGGTAACTCCTCAATTCCTCCCATACAACATTCAATTCATTAAAATAAGTGTCCACAGACTTCGTACTTTGCATAATTGAGCACAATACATGTTGGAGATGGCAAATTCTAGAATCATCAAGTTGTGAAAACCTTTGATTCAACTTCTTCCAGATTTGACTAGTTTCATCCATATAGAATGTTGTAGAGGTGATTGAGGGAGAAATAGACCTAAGAAGCCATGCGATAAGGAGATTGTTGCATCGGGATCATGGAAGATACAAAGGACGATTTGAAGCAGGATTAGGCACAAATCCAACCAGAAACCCTTATTTGTTTCTGATGAAGATTGCCAAAAGGAAAGAACGCTTCCAATAAGCAAAATTAATAGTGGTTAATTCTGGAGAAACTATAATCAAACTATAACTCTCAAAGTGATGAATGAAAAATGGAGAAGATGGATCCTCTGTTGGATTCAATGCTCCTGCCATTGATAGTTCTCTTATAAAATTTTAGACAAAATAATAACAAAGAGAAAATTTCAAAACGTTCTTCTAAATCCATCAAAGAGAAGAGAGAGAACATATTGTACTTTACTTTGATACTATGTGACAATTGAAATATGTTATTAATGTGACAAATCTCTAATACAAATTGCTTATATACAGAAGCTTTGAAAGAAAAGAAAACTAAAATGTAACTAACTGGAAAACTGAGCTAACAAACTATACTAATACTAAGTTGAGCAGTCAAGTATAACTAACTGAGTTAATAAATACAATTAGCAATATTCTTAAGCTAAAGCCACATTGCCTTTACAGTTAGATCGATTAATTCTCTTTATATTCAGTAGATCCTCTCTTCATCCTTAACCCTAACATAGCTTGTCCCATTGAAAGTCCCCATATGAAAAGGAAACTAGAGGAAGATCTAGTCTCAATTTTTCAAATACTAATTTTATGTTTTTATCTATGTTTTGCAATTATTGTAAAAATTTATTAGCTTTACTTGATAATGAGGAGCAATTTGAGTAATTTAAAGAGATTGTGGGTTATTTTATAATTTTTTTTTTGTTGGATCACCTTAATCATAAAACCTTGAATCAATCCAATATGGTAAGATTCTCTATTTATTTATATTTTTGGTATTTATTTTTGTAATACTAATATGATCCAGTTGTCACTTGATAATTTAAATACAAGTACAAGTAATTTGGTAATTTAATGGGTTACCAACCCTAACTAGTCTGGTTCAGTTATCACTAGATAATTCAAATGTAGGTACAGGTAATTTGATAGCTTAATGAGTTACCAATCCAAAAGTACAGATAATTCAATAGTTTGATGGGTTACCAGTCCATAGGTATAGGTAATTTGATAGTTTGATGAGTTATCAGTCCATAGTTAATTGTAAGTATAGATAGGTAATTGAGAATTAATGGGTCTCAGCCTATACCATATAGAAATTTATTAGCTTTACTTGATAATGAGTAGCAATTTGAATAATTTAGAGAGTGTGGATTATTTTATAATATTTTTTATTGGATCACGTTAACCATAAAATATTGAATCAAGTCAATATGATAAAATTATATATTTATTTATATTTTTATAATTCACTTTATATATTATCAGTAATAATATTATGAATCAAATTGTGAACTCTGCTTCTAATATTAAATAGATACAACGTTTGTTTCCGCTTAATATATGTGCTTGCTTCCACGTAAATTAGTTGTTTTGGTGTTCTAAATTCATGTACTAGATTCTTCAATTTTCTTACATCATCTTCTTCTTGGATTAAAAGAATGCCTCTCCAAATCCATGAACAAATTGCAAGAACATACTGTGCTCAAACATCAAAATAAATTGATCTCCACTGAACCAGCAAATATTCAAATTCATTTATGGCTTTTTTTTCTGGACTTGGGTCATTGCAACTGTAACTACCCAAAGATTAGATATTTGTATTATAATTCTGGTTCAGAACTATATACGCTTCATGTTGCTCAATTATAATAACTACTCTTTTTAAGTTGTTAATATCATTAATTTAAACTAGGTTAAAAAAAAAAACCCAAAAAATCAACCACAAAACTACTCGATATAATTCATTTCTACTAAGAAACAGAATGCCTTCTATTTCTGGAAGGTGTAGACTTGGCTTCTTCGGGGTTAGCAGAACCAAGACTATCTGATGAATCCGAGCCAC
This sequence comes from Aleurites moluccanus, assembly GCA_948193065.1. Classification (NCBI taxonomy): domain Eukaryota; kingdom Viridiplantae; phylum Streptophyta; class Magnoliopsida; order Malpighiales; family Euphorbiaceae; genus Aleurites; species Aleurites moluccanus. Next base: position 3,661 of record CANXYC010469710.1, read on the forward strand.
TGTTCTCACTCTTTTCTCCTTTGCTTGACCAGAGCTTGGTAAAGATCTTCTTTGACTTAAGTAACCCTTTCATTTTGTTACTTGCGGCCTTGTCTATGCCATTTTTACCATCGACTCCATTTCTCTCTACATTACCAAACCTCAAGGAAGCTATCTCTGCTTTCAGAGCCTTTAGCTCCTCAGCTGTAGCTACAGCATCCCAATCTTCCTCAGGATTAGTAGCAGCTAACCTTGAGCTCCCATGAGATCCATTGTTTAGATCCCTGAGACCTCTAGTAAGATCAGGAGTGCTACTTCCTGATGAGGCAGCCACCCTAACCTGCTCAAAAAAGAGTAATTGCACAACAACCCGCAATGGCAGTCTCTCATTCTGTACCGCATGCATACATGCATCAACTGATAGCTTCTTGCAGTCTATCAACTTGCATATCTTCTTCCTCTCACTTTTGTTGATCGCTGGATGTTCCTGCATCAACAGAACAAAGAAGCTCTATAAATTAGTGACCCTTAAGCAACCACATAATATGAAAATGTTTTCTATCAAAAGGATCTACTCCATTGACTCTATATATGACTGCGTTTCACCTTTTGGCCAGCAAGCATGCAACAAGGTCCTAGTATATTATTTTTAATCCAAACAAAATACCAAATAGCAAATTGTTTCCTGCCATGATTCTTTCTGAAAGTAAAGAAAAAAAAAACTTGAGTGCTTTCAGTGTTTTGCTTTAATTTCATCTTAGGTTGAGACTTTTCCAACTCATCAAGGATATGATTATTTATACAGAAGTCTTCTTAACCTTATACGATAATTTGGCACAAATTTAAGTTTTGAGTAATTCTCACCTTGAGGAACATGTCAATTGCACGGTATAGAGCATCATGAGCAGGCCTCGAGATACCAGATACCATCTCAGCAAGCTCAACAAACTTCAACAAGGGTAGATTGGGATCCTTTGCAATTTCAACCAGATAACCATCAATCAGTTTTGCTACCATAAGCTTGGAAGCATCTGATAAAATCCCATGTCCTCTTATCTCCTGTACCTTGTGGCCTTCTTCCAATGAATCAACTTCGGCAATATGATCTTGCATCAGAAACTCTGCCACTATTTTCTTTAACAAATCAACATCATACATCATACTCTCCCCTTCTGCTGCTCGTATCAATAGATCATGGACAGAAGCCTCCTCCAGTTGCTGTCCAATTCTCTTGATTATCTGTCCCTTACTCGTGTCCCCCAGGTCTACAAAAATGGCTGCTTTTAATAACTTCAGCAAAAAACCACTACAGACACTGCCCCTCTCATCAGGCTACAGCCATACAATTGCATCAACAGTTGATCTATACTTTACTGCTTCCCCGGACTGGATTATACCCTTGCTTAAACCTTGCAATCTTTTATAAGCATAAGCTTTCAAGGCTTCTCCAATCACATCACTAGAAAGTATAGCCTTGGTTTTAATTGCCATGATAACTCTTCTATACAAATCAATATAAAGATCACATAAATCTTCAACCCACCAATCTTTTGGCACTGAGCGGTTTCTCATACCATTCACGTTTGGATCATTCCCATTTTCCTCTGGGAGTTTCTTCCAGTTATAGCTATAGGACCAGTCAACTTTTGAAATATCAACACAGGCCTTGGTAGCTACACTATCAATACAGGTACTCATTACCTTCAGTTCCTCATATAATGGCAACAGTGGCTTTGTGGTTTGCAGAACAATGATTGAATCCTTCCAGCTGCGAAAAATGCTAGAACTAAGAAAAATATCAATTTTGTAAATGAGGTTCCCCTTTTCAATGGTCTCGTCCATTCCTAAATATTCGGCGGCACATCGAACCGAGACAACATTGTAAGCATTGAGGGTCACAATCATACCATAACAAAATTTGGCACATATCTCAAAGGCAGCAGGCCCGCCAGGAATGTCAGAAATGTCAACTTCATCAATGTTTTCTCCATTGGTAGTTCCAGCTGACTTTTGTAAGCGAGCACTTTTTGACAGAAGAGGAAACTGCATGCCAGATTTTTCAATTGTTAGTAACACAAAGATGTTGGAAGGGAGCCTACTTGCATTATTTGCTTATTGCATTCCTGCTTGAATCATTTAAGTTGCAGAAAACTCTATGCTGCTTAATTTGGCTAAAGACAGAACATAATTCCTCTCTTTGATTATACCTCAGCCAAAAATAGTTTTTGTTTGAGTGCAATAGTTTATTAATATCTCAAGTTCCTCAGTGGAGAAAAGAAGGGGGAGAAGTACATTCAACTCCATACATCGTTTTTGAGTGCTTTCAGTTACTTCAAACAAGCAAAGCTGGGTTAGATAATTGTCCTGACATACGAGGACCAGTTCTGCTAGAATTTGTGTAAGAGCAACAATAAAAATTTTCTGGACTGAACGACAGCCTGAATAGATTACACAGAAAACTCACTATATGTCATGCAATTCATAGCCGGAAAAAAAAAATCTGAATACATGTTGGCTACTTCATAAAATAACTCTGTGTTGGTAGTCAAAAGCACATGATGCACTCAAGTCAGTAGGTCCTCTTATCGCCTGAGGCGCAAGGCACAACAAAGGCGCTCGCCCGAGCGAAGCAAGGCGCCTGTTTCTAAAATAAATCCAATAATACCTAATAGATTGTTAAAAACAGTAACATAATACTTATATAAGAATATTCTATATCTTTATGACAATGAAGAGATTTTTAACACATCTAATCCAAAACAAAAAATATAAAGCTAACAAACAAAAAAAAAAAGCATTAAAACTTATCATAAAATAACCATAAAGATTATCCATAAAATAATACTAAAACTCAGCATAAAATAATACTAAAACTCAGCATAAAATAGTCCTCAAACTCTGTATATTCTAAACTCAGGATAATTGGCAGGAAACACTCCCTAAACTTAGTAAAAAACAGTTCTAGAACTCAGTAGAAAATATCTCTAAAATCATCACTAGAATCTTCATTCAAATTACTGCGTACTATAAAATTAGGAAATAAGAAATAGTAAAAAAAAAATGAAGATAGGGAAAGAAGAGATGGAGAGGTTAAAAAAAGAAAATTCGTTAACAGAAAAGAAAATTAGGAAAAAGAAATAAAAAAAAAAAAAAAACGCAAAAGATGCAGTAGAAGAAATGTAGAAGAGAGGGGTGCAGTTGAAGAATTTGTATTTAATTAGACTTCTCTGTAACTTCTTTGACTAAGAAATAAAAACTCTATAAAATATACACTAATAAAACTCTAAAATAAATACTTAAAAGCCTTTTAGACTCCATGTAAGAAAAAAAAAACTAAAAAGTACTAAACTAACCTAATTTACTAAGTACAAATAAAAGAAAAGAATTGGAATTTTAGGTATAAAAAAAAATAGAACCCTAAAATTTAAATAGGTACGCGCCTTGTGCACCTCTTGCCTACTCCAAAATCCTTGCCTAAACACAAAAAGCCTGCGCCTAGTTAAACAAGCCTCGCCTGGATGTTTTAGAAGCGCAAACCTTAATCCTCGCCTCGTCTTAGCATCTAAGCCTGCGCCTTTGACTACACTGTTGCTAATCTCAAAATGTTTACCAAATTAGAAAAGCTATTGTACCTTATGCAGATAAAACTTTGTGTCTCCAATGTTAATTATGAAGTCAGTTACCAACTCATTGGCTACATGCCTGCAAGTAAAATATAGACCTTTCGTAAGTCACTGAACAGCTAATAATTTCATTTTTTTCTCAAAGTATATGTATTTTAAGAATATTAAAAACTTAAAACAAGTCCATATAATATATAGATATAGACATATGTATATAATATATATCCTTTTGCCAATAGTAGATGGAGGTGATCTAATAATTCAAAGACTAACATTTATACATAAAAGCAAAATTAATTATGAAAAGTAAGATTACATGGAGATGATATTGCATCATATGCAGAACACGCCCTCAATCTACAAAGTAAATTGTAGAATAGAAATAATATTCTTTACTGAAATAAGCCATTCACATCCTTAACAACAGAAATGCCAAATTCTATGTGCAATGCCTATACAATTACAGGGCAAGACAGGATACTCCCTAAACTTCATGGCAGAAAATGTTCAAATAGACCCAGTACCTATACAAATAGTATTAAGTTCAATATCCCTAATGTAGTAGGAAAATGAGATCCAAGCAAACTTCCAAGTATTAGTAATCAAGTTATCCTTGAATCTTCAAGAAGACTTATTCAGCTGACAGGTTTAGGCTTCATTACAATATATGCGCTAATTCAATCGAATATAGATTTAGCAATAAAGTCAATCAACCTTTCTATAAATTTCTGACATGCCATATTATGTCTATCCATTCATATATCATCAAATATTGTAATGGCATTCACATAAATACTACATAATCTGCCCCATAGACCAACAAACACTAGGTCTATACACTTCAAGCAGAAATCATAGGCCAACTGAACTCACAATAATGCTAACAAATTTCAAAGAAAAGACAATCTTAATTTAATAAGCATAAATGATTTAGCAGCTAAGGAAGCAGAAAAACTCCTGAAGAATTTGATTAGCTTGTACTGATGCAAAGGCAAAATGATATTGCGTAAGAGATGTTGCATACAAGAAGCAAAAGTACTGCAAACATAAAGGTGATTACAATAATTCACACATGAAATTCTTACAAGGAAATTCAAAATAATGTGGATACCTGGTATTGTTTGCATTTGTCTGAAATGAATCTGGCTTTGATCCAAGTTTCATAAACTTCATGTTGATGAAATAAAAGATCCAAAATCTCCTGCACCACCTCAAAAGAAAACTGCCCAACTACCCAATTTATCACTACTAAATCAAACAACTTATGGATTCTGCTCACTACAACACATTCTCAATAAAATAATACATGACCAAAACTCGAGGAGAAATTCCCTGAATTGGAAAAGAATACACCAGGTGTGGGGACCGAATTCCTGATCTGTAACAGACTCTCTACACTCCAATGAGAGTCAATAAAGATCTAAAATAGGGTCTGAAAGATATATGCCACTGAAGGTGTGACCGAATCTTGACAGCAATCAAGGCAGGAAAGATGACTAAGAGAGAGTGTGTGAGTTTTGAAGGATAATTGAGAAGATGGGAGTGATCAATTTTTTAACAAAAGTATCTCTTATATAGCAAGGAAATCAAAGAAATGGCTGTTACCTAAATCGACGGCAAAGCCCACGGAGCCCGGGCTACTGAATCACTCCAGGAGACATAGCCAACAGGCACTCTGCACTAAACAATTCACAAATTGAAGACACCACCACAAGCATAAATCTGACTCCACCTCACTCCCTCAACATTACTTTATTTTTTCTTCTGTGATTACTCTGTTACTTTGTTTTTCCTCCCTTTATTTAAAGATCCATATCAATAAGACCTCTTGACCCTAACTAAAAGTTTTAAGTTTCAAACTTGACATGTATAAACAATATGCATGTATCTATATTTTTTTTATCGTTGAAGTTTGAAAACCAGCAACGGAAAACAGCATCTTGGTATCAGTTGAAGAAGCCATCAAAACATTAGACAACAAGCATCTATCTTTAATTTTATTTTAATTTATTTTATTCAAGAAACGTAAAGGATGGGAATAAATGGGAGTTGCACAAAATAAAGATGAAATAATAATGAACAATCAAACATCAACTACCAACAACAAAATCACAAACATAAATGAAAATGAAATCTGTGGAATCTAGCAGAATATAACAGAAATCTACTTAAATATTTATAACTAAACATCAAGTTAAGCTCAATCTTTAAAATAAATAAATAAATAAAAAGGATCAAGTTAAGCTTAAAGCGTAAAACCCCCCACAATGATATATGAATATTTATAACAAACTTGGAAACCGAACCACAAGTGCCCAAATGCCACTCTCCGTGTAAACCCCAGCAAAACCCAAGAACACCAATTGTCTACAAATATAGAAAAGGCAATGAACAATACCACCTAACTCCTTGAACTAATGAAAATAAAACAAGAAACCCATTTCAACAACAGAGTAAAATCATCCAAAAATAAAGTCTTGAAGACTGAAACTAAAAGTAGAAGCAAAACCCATTAACAAACAACAAGATAGAGATCTCAAAATGCAACCCCACAAAGAAAAAAATAAAAAGAAAAGAAACTCACCCAAAAATTACTTAATGGTATACATGGGTCCAGAGAGGCAAAACCCATTAACCAAGACCAAAAACAAAAAACAATCCCAGGAGTAAACCCAAAGAAATGAGCTGTCATTTGATTTCAGAATCCAAAAACTTTTACGCAAAAGGGTAAGCTGTCAAAAGATGTTCTCAGAGAGTTGAGTGTACTAACATTACTAGATTGTACAGTAAAATTGTAGCTCAAAAAATTTGTTCACAGTTTCTTTAATAGTTTGGAGGAAAAATTAAAGAATTTCATTCAATTTTTGGGAAGGCATTAAGAGGCAATACTCATGAGTCAAGACTGTTCACATTTACACTGTTATTCACGCCAAAACTGACACAGAGCAGAGAGCTTTTGTTAATCCCAGTTTTCACTTTTCTCTTCTCTTTATTATTAAATAACCAAAACCAACCTTTGCTTCCTTCCTAATTAACACAGTACTGTGTTAGCCACCACCCTCTACATCTTAGTAAGCCAAAGCTAAAATAGCTAAAAGGCTCAAAGTAAATAAGATATTTACATGAGTCCGAATTTAAATAAGATTTTTTTTTAATCATTTAAAATTTAAATAAATTTCAAATGTTATTTGCGGGTTGAAACAAAATTGAACTTCTCTATTAATCACTATTTGGATCTTGAAAAGTTTCACTTTATATATTTGTAGTAATTTATATATATTAAGGACAAGAGATTAAGCAAAAGAGTTAAAACTAACTAATTAGAATTAAATAAAATTTAATTGAATCTTAAATAATATAGATAATGAAAATTTAGTAACCTAAGCAAAGTGCAGGTTAACATCTTGGTTATTAATTATAACTTATACCCAGTCATAAATTTTTCATTTGGTAAGAAATTATGAAATTGTTGGCCTTTAAATTATTAGCAAATAAACATGATTGGATTTAAAGATTATTCTAAGTGAAGTAAAAACTCAACTCTAACTTAATTTTAATTTTAAAATTCTTTCATTCCAAATGAAATGTAAGATAAAAATTATTTGATCTTGGAGATACTAAAAATTGGTTGGTTAAATCTGGATTATATTCAGATTTAAGTAATTAAATTAAAAAGTTATATGCATTTTATTTTAGGAAAACCTTTCTTCTCCCCCTCCCTCTCAAAGTAATTTCCTCTTAAAAACCAGTAATCCCCATATATATATATATATATATATATATATATATATATATATATATATATATATATAAAATATATTTGTGTGTTTTTGTTTATTTTT